>MU669522.1:128100-139761 GCA_026770625.1 Nicotiana glauca
GGGGGGGGGTAGGGGTTTGGGTTTTGGTATATTAAAATGAGTGGACTAATCCGAGCCATTGGATCACGAAAATCCAACGGCTGCGATCAACTTGCAAGGTAAAACGGTGTCGTTTGATTAAGTGAAAGGGGTCGGTTTGAACCGGGTAACGGGGAATGGGTCAAGAAGGAGTTTATGGACCGTTGGATCAAATGAAATGGACGGTCCAGATCCACGATATTAAAACGACATCGTTTTGGATAAATCTAGGGGCGGACTGAGCCGTTCGATCACACGAGATTGACGATCCAGATTCAATTGCCCATGGCAACGTCGTTTTGGGTAGCTGCAGATGGACCGGATTTGGTTTGTGTTTGGGCCTGGGTTGGGCATTTGATTTGGGCCTGGTTTTTAGTCAAAACTGGCCCAGTTTTGTTTTTTCTCTTTATTTTTAGTTTATTTCTTTTTCTTTTTACTTCCTAATTTAAAAACCAAAAATCCTAGATTAAATTATAAAACAAAATTATCCTAAAAATACTAATTAACTCTTAATAATAATTATCACACATAATTAAATACCAATTTAAAATAAAATCACACAACTAGACCTTAAATGCTAAAAAAAATGCAAAGTACATTATCTTTTTGTGATTTTCCATTTTGTAAAACAAACTTAAATGCTCCTAATTGTAACAATTAAATCCTAAATGCAAAAGCAACATATTTTTGTATTTTCTATTAATTTGACAAACAAACACGCAAAGATAAATGCAAACAATAAAAGAAAAATAACACAAAATCCACAGAAATTGCAAACAACACAAAACTATTTTATTTTGAATTTTTTCGGGAGTGATTCTCATATAGGGAAAAAATAACGTGCTCACACAATGTTCAGAGAAGTACAAAAATGGGTCCGCGGCTGCGGTTGTTTTTCCACGAAGAGCGGTGCAACTTTCGCAGTCGCACCCAACATTTTCCGCTCAGCAGGTCTGTAGAATCAGAGGATGGGTAGTCTGATCCCCATGCCTCCGTGGTCGCGCCCAATTTTTTGCTCTCAACGGTATTCATTCCGCGACCGCCCTTCTTTGTCCGCTGTGACCGGGTTTCAAAGTTTTCTAACACTATCAATTGTTCATCTGCTTTTCTTTACTACTTCTTCTATAACCAATACTAATGATCTTTCGCTGATTCTATATGCAGACAATGGTTAAATCATGAGGTGACAATGAGAAACAAAAAAGGGAAAGCAGAGTCCTCCTGGGGCAGGGGACAAAGACAAATCAAGTTACCACTAGTAGTCATGCAATCCATTGGGAAAATGCGGAGGGATATCAGAGCTACAGACAGAGCTGTATTCCACTCCGAGGGAAGTGATTATGTTCCCTCTTGGAAGGATTTGAAGGGTGATTCTATGCCTACCCATATACAAGACTTCCTAGTGAGATTTTGATTGAGAGACGTGTCTACACCCCCAGCTTCTCCTACTTCTCTTGCTTCTTCTGAGTCGTTTGATGGTTCACCAGAGAGTAATGAGTCCTCAGCATTAGGTTCACATCCATCTACCCCAATTTCTTCATCTGGGAAGGACCCTATAGAGATAGATGCTGAGATCCCTGATAACGGGAGGGTGGTGATACCCATACTAGAGGTTTGGCAAGAACAAGAAACCCGGTGGTATGGCAGCAGAGGTTTATCAGTGAGCAGGCGTACCAAAAATTTCGGGAGTGATGGCCTCACAGGTCACTCATATATGAGCGTCAATTTATAGAGATGGAATTTCCGCCACACAACCCCAATGTATAGCGGTTATTTGATGAAATAGTGGGGTGGAAACACTTCACAAGTGGGCTGCAGGATACTAATGAGAACCTAGTCAAGGAATTTTATCTTAATGTCGCCCACATAAAAAGGACACTCTTATGACCGAGGTGCAGAACTTGAAGATCAAGTTTGATGGAAAGACTCTGAACGAATATGTTGGATTCAATGATGAAGATGAGTCATTGTACATAGAGAAGGTGGAAATGGATGATGCGGCCCACCTGTGGTTATCATCAACACTTGCTCTCCCGGGTACTACTCCGGCTTGGTTAACAATGGGGGTCCCTATCTACAGGAACACCCTGAACTTCGAGGCGAAGGGTTGGGAGACATTTGTGTGCAACAGATTAGACCCCTTGTGATAGTGACACGCTAGTTTCCCAAGCGATTATAGTGGCGACCATTAGACAGGGTACCCGATCAATGTCGGGGATATTATGTCTAGGGTGATCACCAGAGTGGTCAACAAGTATGAGAGATCCTACCCTTTCCCAAACTTCCTCACCATATACCTTGATGATCAGAAGGTTGAGAAAAGGGATTTCGATACCAAGGTGAAACCTAAGAGGCCCTAATCATGGTACAGACTTCAGGGTCCAGGACACCCCAAGTCAAAGGGAAAAGGCTCCACGTCCACCGGCCAGTCAGAAGAGCCAGGGGTGGTGGCTACTGGTTCTGAGCATCCTACTGCCATACCACAGCCTCCTCCTAGACCATCTACTTCCATGCCTTCCTCAGTTCCCTCCTCGTCAGCATACCTTTTGAGTGCACATAGTTTGAACCAGACTCTCTCCAACATCAACAACTGGATGCAGGCAGCAACATCAAAGCTTCTATACTATCCAGCTCAGTGGCAACCCAGTCAGTTACCGCACATCCCCAGGTTCCAGCTTAAGTGGAAAAATCTCTCAAGGAGCTTCTAGACCACCAAAAGAAGCTCCTGGATAACTAGAAGCTCATCATGGATTCTTTGACAGTTCAAGGAAAATCAATCAAGCAGTTGAGCTAGCACGTGAAGAAGTTGAAAAAGACTCGGGCCTCAAAGGAGTTAGTGAAGCTGTTGAGAGTAAAGGTGGAAATGATGTAATCATCTGGTGACATACCATTGGAGATTTTATTAGAGGACCCAATTCCAGCAGCTCAGAAAGAATAGGTACCAAAGCAGGAGGCGGATGGAGAGCCTAGGAGGAAGAGACTGATTCCCCAGGCTGATGACTTGGAGATTGAGCTGGAGGACCCTGAGGGAGGTACCTCAGGCTAGCAACAGTACCTCTAGGGAGGAGATCCAGGGACCCAACCACAGAACCCCACACAGACAGAGAACCCATAGGGAGTTGTCTTTACTTTCTGACCCCTCTTTGATCTTATTTTTGCTATTAGCATTGAGGGCAATGCTAGTTTTTATTTGGGGGTGATCCTATTTTGATGATTTGATAATTGTATTATAGTTATGATACTAATTTTTCTTTATTGTTATTTTGCACTTTTGCTATGTATATAACTTTATCATTTATTTTTCAATTTTGGCATGTAATAAAGTTACTTTTCCATGTATGTATCTATTCCCTCCTATGTATATTCATCTCAATCCCCTATTATACTTATTCAGTTTACTTCCCGTATTTTAGTTCATAACTTCTTCTGCAATTTTCTTTAATAGCATCCCAAAGGTGGAGTTTGTGTGAACTAAGTGGCTCTTCCCGATGATGGATGGCATGATAATCTTCTTAAGGGATTGAAAATCAATAAGCCTTTGGTTTTCCTAATACCACGGTTCTTTTCAAAGGTGGAGTATGTGTGAACCAGGTGGCTCTTCCTGATGATGTATGGCATGAAAACCTTCTTAAGTGTTTAAGTCTATTTTGTTTTCGTTTTTGTGTAAATAGTAGCCAGTGAACAATAGTGCCTCTGTTAAAGATTCATGTCATGCCCCAAAGACATGGAACGTGACCGGCACTCAACCGAGTGAACCCGACTGAGCAAGCCTGGTAGATTTCATTCTACCCAAACTAGTTCATGAATAAAGAGGGAATGGTATCCCATTTTATCAAAACACTAAGCAATCTTCGATTAGCAACTTTCAGTTCATTTCTGTTAATGACATCATTCATAGTTTTAAAATTATTACAAGTTTGCAGATTTAATGAAAAGGCATGCTTATCAAATACCAACATTCTAGTCTCGACCCCCAACATTAACCATCACCCACAAACATTCTACGGAGCCTCTAATACAATAAAAGAGTAATAGGGAAATGCCGGCAATAAGGCTCCGACAATACCTCAAAACGTGATAAGAAAATGAACGAAATATATATGCCATGACACCAGGATAGAGTGGGGCTCACCAAGTCTGCTGGGAAGAGAATACCGCTATCACTGACTGATGCCGATTGCTATGGAACCACCTGTATCATTAAACGATACAGTGCCCCCAACAAAAGGGGTGTTAGCACCGTCGAATAGCACTAGTATATAAGGCTAAAAGTACTCTTTCAAAATAGAATGTCCATAATAGCAGAGACAACACATAGAAAAGACAAGTCATAATCAACAATATCCAAATAACCAATTGAAACATAATGATTTTCAAAGTAAGAAAATAGTATAGTATAGTATAGTAACCAATGAAACATAACGATTCGAAGTAAGAAAATAGTATAGTATAGTATAGTATAGTATAGTATAGTATAGTATAGTATAGTATAGTGTGTGTGTGTGTGTGTATATATATATATATATTTGTTGGGAGATCACTAGCACTAATATTTCCATCGCCTTTGTTAGCACAGAGTCCGATCACGCCCGATCAGCTAGGACATCTCTCCAAGGACGATGTGGTATGACATTATGATGCGAAAGAAAGTTGTTACAAGAGTAGTACCAGCATGTACGCAACATGGAGTCTGTTCTCCACCCTATCAGCTAGGCCGCCTTCCCACATATGCCATGTGGGTTGGCTTTTTCTTTTCCAATTCTCAGGTATAGTTTCATCCCAATTTTGGGGAATAACCATAATTTCACCAATATTTCAATTTCATCCCAAATCACACTCCACCTCAAAAGCGGCACATTTAGTTTCAGGTATGGGCCTTATGACCCTCGCTTCCTCGGTTTTGCTAATGATACTCCCAAAAATAATTTTTAGTTCAATTGCACACAAAGATAGCACATATATAGAAATATATTCATCGCAGAATCTTTCACATTGTACAAATATTTATTAGAATATTCAACCATCCACATTAATAATATTCTCTTGGCTCTTTGGGCCTTTTACAAGAGATTCATGGCACGTTGGCCACATTCTATATTCAATAATTTCACTTCTTTTAATTTAAAGGATCATCACCAATTACCAATGTAAACAGTATTCGAGAAATCATATACCTCAAGTTCATTAGCAATGGAAATTCTAAACACAAAAGGTTTCCTTCCCAAAGATTGGGGCATACCAACCAGCAATAGATACACACATTATAGTCATAACCAAGCAATGCACTAATTATTCTTGAATTACTCTTCCCCAATCACAATAATGTACAGTTTCAAAATGGAAGTATGTAAGAACTCGAATCATAGCGAATACATTATAAGACAAGGCATTAGTTAAAAACAATAGCTTATGGGTATGAATTTAGTACCAAAAGCGTTTAGGCAATTATATTTTCGAAGTCATTTTAAAATAGTTGAGTCGAGGCTCATTTCATAATTTATTTCACATCTTCTCATTCGATTCATTTACAACATCTTTATAGTTTCTCAAAAAATAAACACATTCAATCAAGGCATTTAATACACATAAGAATAGCTAGGAGCATTAAACAGATCGAATTCTTCTCACCCAATTAGTATACTAACCTTCTTTTAAAATGTGACTCAAGGCTATACAACTTTGGTAGACAAACCACACTTAAACTTAGAAAAACAATATGGAATTCACTCCCAAGAGAGAAAGTTTAGCCTACATACCTTGATTGAGCTTTTCTTAAGTCCTAATATACTACGATACTCTTAGCAGCGTCAATCTCTCAGGGACATGGAAAATCGAACCACAAATTAGAGAGGGGATCATAGTTCTAGCTCATTTGAGCATATTCTCAAACACTAAGTGTGCATTATACTTTGAAAACCATTTTGTGAAAGATCCCACCATCCCTCATCCCATCCTTAACTCAAGACCTCATCAAATACATTAAGAACTCATGCATGCAAGATATCCACTCCCATCCTCATGGATTATCCTTCTAATGGTCTATCTTAGTTATATCTAGTAATTAAGAGCTTGCGTTACAGAACCTTACCTCTTAGGAAGAAAACCTAGGTACCTTTCTTGTCAAATCTTCAAGGTGTAAGCAAGATCTTAGGAGAAATGTTTATGAAAAAACCATTCTCCCTCTAGTACCCTCTCTCTCTCTCTTTATAAATGTATCAGAAAATAGGCCAAAAATGAAGGGTAGCATATAATATATCAACATGGGGTAGGGGGTAAGAAAATTAGAAATTTGGCGCCTCGAAACAGATCTGCAATCGTATAATTGACATGCGGTCCGCAAAAAGGGACCGTGAAATGGCTTCCAAAAGATAAACAAACTACCCGGGTATACGACAAGAATGCGATCCGCATACCTGTTCTACAGTCGCATAATGCACCGGAGAACTGCCCCTCGCAAAAATTTCAAGGAGATTATGCGATGACTATGCAGCCCGCATATTGATTATACGATCGCATAAGTGGCCGCTTAGTTGACCTCAAAATTGACCAACACACTGCTTCACTTTGCGATCCGCATAGCTATTATGCGACCGCATAATGGACCGCAAAAACACGCTCTTCTAAAAACATTTTCCTTTAACTTCTTAATACATAGATCAACCTAAAGTGTACAAACCGCGGCGACACACATAATCCTAATTGGCACAACGAGATCTCGGGTTTTTGAGAAAAATTTTCACGGGGCTTTACATCCTCCCCCACTTAAGATCATTCGTCCTCGAATGAGGATCATGGCTCGTCCCAACACCCCAACATGACTTATTTCCTTCCTCATCTACCTCAAGCTCCCAAATTTCACATGCCCCTCAATTATGCATAGCGATATACTCATCAAGTGATTCTCCTGTTCTTCCCTAACCAATACATTCAACTACTTATAGTATCCTATCAAGAACTGAGAACTAACTTGTTCATGTTAAACTGTAGAACTAGAATAAGCACTAGACATCATCAATGGCAACAACAGAACTGAATCTTTAAGCCAAAGAGTAGAAGCCATCTTCTGAGAAAATCCCGATACATTATCGTCCTCTTTCTCTTCCACACTAGATTTATAACCCGCTACCACCAGCTCGGTTGGTGTATCAACATCACAATCCTTGTCATAGCCTCAATACTACTCTTCCTTCCACTAACAACAATAATTTTCTCCCCGCCTTGGCGGTGTCCCTTTATATTGGATTTGACTCTTCATTCACAACCCTGGAGATTCCAAATTTGACTAACTTTCTAAATTTATGAAAATTTCGCTAAAGCTTCCTTTGTAACTGGTCCTATCTACCTATCAGAGAACCTCAGAAGCACAATTTAACAATATATCTGAAGCTAATTAACTATTACAAATATACCAATAACACAGATTTTCCACACATCCAACATGTCAATATCAAAGACAATATCCGCACACGTGCTGCACATATTGAAGTTGTAACACATAGAAAGCACCTCTCGATTCACGACCATATGATACATAATTATGCGGATAAATATTTTCCCTTCCACGACTTTCAACCTTGTCTAATCCAGGATTACGATTAGCTACCTCCTATAAGCCGACTATCCATCAATTCCACCATCAAAATTTTCACCGAAATGATATACCAAAGATTCTCAATTATCCCCTATAAACATAGTTACATGGAACACCAGGACATCATAATCATAACTTAGCCCATCTCTTTCAAAGTTCCATAAATTCTGAAGTGCACTACACCTACTTTACACTTAGGAACAATTCACATAGCATCTTCCTAGAGGAAACCTTGAGAACAGCTTTCTTACTTCCTTTAACTCCACATCTTTATGCCGGAAACTCGAGTTAAACACTTGGCGACCTTTGAACCATTATTCTATGAGAGGCTACAATGAATACGACCATAGAGTTCCTACCCAATATGATCGACCATGGAACGATGCTACCTTTTGACATGCTTGAACCCGTACCCTTAATAGATTTACCTCAGATAGGAACAACGAGGTTCGAGATTGGACTGGAAGTATTTCAAAAATGCATCAATGAGCGGGGTATTTCATGAGGTTGCATTTTGTTCTATAAAACTTGCTACGAATTATGATGACATGGTTGATTATTGTAATAAAATCATTGGTTTGAAATAACGAGGCATGGTGTGTGGGTATCATATTTGCAACAGAAATCATTTACGGAGGAATGTTCAAGCACGTGTCACCAGTTGTCTCTTGGAATGTAGGGAAGATCAATTTATCAAGAATGAGAATACTCTAGCACCTTGAATGAGAGTTTCAAAGTATAAAGTCGAATTATACTCCTAATATTAATTGACACAAGGAATCTAAGCCACAAGCCTATGAGAATGAAATAGAAGGTAAACACTTGTGGGATTACTATAATTCAAAATGCTAAACCTTTCGTGATAGCGGATCCTATACGAGAGTACTAAAAGATACGACCACTTGTCTTTCAAATTAATTAGATATGTGTCGAACCCAAAACATCTTATATAAACCTTTCATGATTGAATCCACATTGCTAGGACTTCTTAATAACTTGGGGGAAGGGGAGATCATGTGCTGGCTGGAGAAGGAATAAACTCTTTTCTACGAGATTGACATAGTTTTGTTATCATAATTCTCCGGAAACGATACTAGGCCACTTCGCGGGAAATATTAAGAATAAAGTGAGCTACTTATTGCAGAATGATTTAAGTGAGAACGAAAGTCATACTACAATGGGTAAAGAAAAGATCTTCTTGCTTGGGTTTGAGGTTGGCTATAGACATGGGTGTCCAGGAGATCTTGGTCATGGGCGACTCGGATCTTCTGGTGCATCAAATTCAGGGAGAATGGGAGACGCAAGACTTAAAGCTCATACCATATCGACAGTGTTTGCATGAACTTTGTCAACGGTTCCAGTCAATAGACTTCAGGCACATCCCAAAGATTCATAATGAAGTTGCTGACGCTTTGGCCGTTTTGGCATCGATGTTGGTGTACGTGGACCCGTTGCAGATTCAGGTCTGAGATCAGCATGCCTATTGTAACATGGTGGAGGAAGATCTTGATGGTGAGCCATGGTTTCATGATATCAAAGAATACCTCAGGATGGGAGTATATCCGGTACAGGCCACAGGGGATCAAAAGAGAGCCATTAGATGCTTAGCAAGCGAATTTTTCTTCAGTGGGGGAGTGTTGTACAAAAGAACTCTAGATCTTGGGTTACTGAGGTGCAAGGATGCTAAACAGGCCATAGCTATCATGACCGAGGTACATGCGGGAGTCTATGGACCTCATATTAGTGTATATGTATTGGCCAAGAAGATTCTTCGAGCAGGATATTATTGGCTCACTATGGAGCGGGATTGTATCAGTATCGTGTGCAAGTGTCATCAGTGCCAACTACACGGGGATTTGATACATTCTCCACCATCTGAATTGCACACAATGTCGGTACCATGGCCCTTCGTTGCTTGGGGAATGGATGTCATTGGGCCAATCGATCCAGCGGCGTCAAATGGGCACAGGTTTATTCAGGTAGCCATTGATTATTTCACTAAGTAGGTTGAGACGAAAACTTTCAAATCGGTGACCAAGATGGCAGTGGTTGATTTTGTGCATTCGAATATCATTTGTCAATTCGGAGTCCCGAAGGTAATTATCACAGACAATGGGGCTAATCTCAATAGCCATCTGATGGCGGAAACATGTCAGTAGTTTAAGATCATGCACCGCAAGTCCACCCCATATCGTCCTAAGGCTAATGGAGCAGTCGAGGCAGCTAACAAGAACATCAAGAAAATACTTCGAAAAATAGTGGAAGGGTCCAGTCAATGCCATGAGAAGTTACCTTTTGCCCTGTTAGGCTATCACACTACTGTTCGCACTTCAGTAGAGGCGACTCCTTATTCTCGTATTCAACCACGTTATTGGTGCAGTAGAAGCGAAGTTGAGCTGTAACAGGGTAATGTTGCCCTGTCTCAGAAATAAGTACTGCTCATATCCCAACGCCTCTGGTATTGGCAACCCCATCAAAGAACAACTTCCACCCTGGCTTTTCAACTTGTTCTACTTCCTCAACGTGCATTGTCTCCTCATCAAGAAAATATGTCTTCAAAGGTTCATATTCATCATCAACTGGGCTCTCGGCTAGATGATCAGCCACTGATTGTGCCTTCATTGTGGTTTGGGTCACGTAGATAATGTCAAATTCCATAAGAAAGATTTGCCACTTTGCGAGCCTCCCTGTGGGCATAGGCTTCTGAAAAATGTACTTCAATGGGTCTCAAGCTGAGTGTATTTTACCTCATAAGATGTGAACTTCTTGCTGAGGTAGTAAATTACCTGCTCTTTCTTTCCTGTGACATCATGCTGCCCCAGTACACAGCCAAAAGAGTTATCCAAAACTATCAGATAGAGGATCAAGGGTCTTCCCGGCTCTGGCGGAACCAACACAGGTGGACTGGCTAAATATTCCTTAATCTTGTCAAATGCTTCCTGACATTCATCTGTCCATCTGACCGCAGCATCATTCTTTAGCAGCTTAAAGATAAGCTCGCAAGTCGTCGTAAGCTAGGCAATGAACCTGCTAATATAATTCAACTTGCCGAGCAAACTCATCACCTCTTTCTTGCTTCTGGGCGGTGGTAACTCCTAAATGGCTTTGATTTTGGATGGTTCTAACTCAATACCGCGTTGACTTACCACGAACCCCAACAACTTCCCCGACGGAACTCCGAATGCACATTTCACTGGATTAAGTTTGAGGTTGTACCTACAGAGCCTCTAGAAAAATTTCCTCAGGTCTTTAAAATGGTCACATTGCTTCCTTGACTTTATGATCACGTCGTTGACATAGACCTCAATTTCCCAATGTATCATATTATGGAGCATGGTGGTCATTGCCCTCATATATGTTTCCCCTGCGTTCTTCAACACAAATGGCATGACCCTATAACAATACGTTCCCCAAAGTATGATGAATGCCGTCTTTTCCGCATCTTCCTCATCCGTTAATATCTGGTGATAACCCACATAACAATCCACAAAGGAACCGATCTCATGTTTGGCACAATTGTCAATCAGTATATGGATGTTTGGCACTAGGAAGTTGTCTTTTGGACTCGCCTTATTGAGATCACGGTAATCATTGCACACTCTGTTCTTTCCATCCTTCTTTGGCACAGGCACAACATTGGCTAACCAAGTGGGATACCGGGTGACCCAAATGACCTTTGCATCAAACTGCTTGGTGACCTCTTCTTTGATTTTCACACTGATATCTGTTTTGAATTTCCTCAGCTTCTGCTTGACAGGAGGGCATGTCACACCTCCTTTTTCCGAGCTTATTATCCCCGGGGAAGGGTATAATAAAAAAGGAGTTTTTCCAATTTAAGGACAATCGAAACGGGATTCGTTTTATTTAGATTCAGAGTCGCCACTTGGGAGATTTATGGTGTTCCAAGTCACCGGTTTGAATCCCGAATCAAGGAAAAGGTTTGACTCTGTTTAACAGTCGCGAACCAGAAATTCGGGTAAGGAATTCTGTTAACCCGGGAGAAGGTGTTAGGCACTCCCGAGTTCCGTGGTTCTAGCACGGTCGCTCAACTG
>MU669522.1:140381-180498 GCA_026770625.1 Nicotiana glauca
TGCTATATTTGGCTAAAATATCTGATTTTAATACATGTTAAACCTACAGTGTAATTTTAAAGTTATTTACCGCTTTTTATCAATTATTTTTTATTTAAGAAAGTGAACGTCGTTTAAGAATATATTTTCGGATCACGTCACATGAAATGCACCCGGATCCTCGATATATTCTTATTCAACGTTTTCGGATTTGGATTTGGGTTGCATGAAATGCACACCCGTATTAGGAAGGTAAGATTATTAAAAATCGCGCCTAAAGCGACTAACTTATTGTTATCTTTTGGAAAGGCCGTGAAATTCACTAAACGGCCTATCCCGAATACTAAGTATTTTTAGTAATTGATTAATGAGGGCCCCGCAATTTGTGCATTTTTGTTCGGCGAGGCTCATCTCATTTTTATTGTTTAAAGTCCAACCTAACACAAACTAAGACTTTCTATTTCTTTTGTTTTGTCTCTAAAAGTGCCTAATTAATTTACATTTATAAATCCGGGCCTCGAGTTCAAGTTCGAATTCAAACAAAAGGGTGGACCCTCTTAATTTGAACCCGCTACCTAACTCGAAAGCCTAAATTCACATTGCAAATTAACTCCCATATTCCTAATATAATTTTTAAAGGGTTTTACTCAACTAAAACAAACTACGGATGTTCATAAGTTTGGGCTATTTGTGAAAGGTCATGGATTATGGACATGAGGACGTTTGGAGTACAAGAATTTTAAACTAGTTGGAGTAGGCTAGCAATAAATTATATCATTTCAAGATGGTAAAACGCTAAACGTATATGGTATAGCACATTCATCATTTCAACTTTTTCAAAGAATTGAACACTTCCGTCCAAACACTCGTTCTTGGTTAAAGCATCACAAGCCAACAAATTACCAACCCAAAAGAAATATCACATTCTCTTGTCACAATACAAATCAGAACGGTAAAATGGGCTAGTGTACACATGTAGACAATATATTATCTAATTTACTAACAACAATATTTAAAAATAATGTTCAAAATTTCAGCATGAGCACTGTTAGAAAAATATTACATTAATAGCATGCATTATTCCCTTTATTTCTATTTGGCACCAAACAAATGCACTGCTAAATTTTCCCACTGAGGATTTAATACCCTTATTAACAATTGAATCACAGAACAGAGAGAGAAAACTATGCAGATCCACCACCATTAAACAAAGGTTCAACCTATTCTCAACAAAAAAAACATCGTGCTTCATGAAAATAACACAGAAACCAGAAATTGAGCAAATCCTCGAAGCTAAGCATGAACTCAACCGTTTTATTCATTTAGTGTAAGCACAAGCCAGAAAAATTTCAGAACTAACCTGATCGACTAGAGAACAAGCTAGAATAGGCCAGATAACGGCATAAACTAACTCGAACGGAGCTCAATGGAAGTAGAAACAACGAAATACAACTTCAGCTTCTAAATTTTGAACAAACTCGAACACCCAGAAATGGCAGAGGTGATGAAACAGTAGAGAAGAGAAATAGTGAAGGCTGCCAAAAAAGGCTCGCCGGCGACCTCGGGTAATAGAGCTTTGACACGATTAATAGGGACGCTTGGGAGTTGCTTCAATGGCATTTTTCAGAGGTATTTTGGCTGGTTTATGAGTTGGTTTTAGTGAGTTTCTGCATGGTATCTCGAAGGTGTTTCAATGGAGATTTATGAGATGGTTTTTGGTGAAGAGAAATCCGATCTTTCTCTTGGGAATGGTCTCGGCGTCTCCAAGCCTTTTAGAGCGAGAGAGGCGTTGTTGTTGGTCCTTCAGCGTTATTTTCTTTTTTTCTTTTTTATTTTTTTTTCTCTTTCGTTTTTCTCCCCCCTAGTAGTGTATATTGTGTGTGTATTTATAGTGATAGGGTGGGGAGTAGTTTTGGGGGGAAAATATTTTTGAGAAGGTTTTGGGGGGAAAATATTTTAGGCTTTTCAAATGTTTGGCCAATTTGAATTTAAGACCAAGCCTTTTCANGGCATACTAGATCAATGGGGAATTTGTGGACCACCAAATCGGTACTTAAACCCGGCATATCGTCATATGACTACGCAAAAATATCTTTGTACTCAAGCAGCGCTTTGATTATATCTTCTCTGAGCGGAGGCTCCAAATGGAAACTTATTTTTGTTTTCTGAACATTCTCGTGATGCCCTAAATTGATTGCCTCTGTGTCGTTCAGATTAGGTTTGGATTTTTCCTCAAATTGACTTAATTCTTTACTGATTTCTTCAAAGGCTTCCTCATCATCATATTCTACCTCGTCATTCAACTCAATTTCTTGTATTATTATTTCGGAGTTAGATTGGTAATCAAGACTAGGCCGAAGACTCCTCATGCATGACACATCAGTGATACCAGCATAAAAGGGACTGTACAAGAAAGAAAAGAAAGACAAAATAAAGGCTATCAGGAATGAAAAAGAAAGGAAATTGCATTTCATTAAAATTGTAAGATAACAAGGTTTAACTCATCCAAACGGACGGAACATAGCATCCGAATTACAACCTTGGAAATAATCCAGATTAAACTGAAAGGAAAATCAAAACTAACTACCACGACTCCCTCCGGGTAGGAAGAGGAGTAGCTTCCCAATTATTAAGCTTGGCACGGGCCCCCACGAACTACACATCTACTTTGTTTGGACCTTTGCCTGTCTCCACCATATTCACCTCATCAAACAGCTTTTCAAACCTTTCCATCAGCTCCTTGCCGGGTTTCATCATTACAGAATGAAGCATTACCGTTTCTGGGCGCCTCTTAGTACCGGGCCGGAAAAAGGAACGGGATAGGCGGGGTATGGGTTTTAAAAGGGTCCATGCTCTCTTTTTTATCTGCTTAGCTCGCCTTATGTCAGCAGTAGTGGGCTTAAAGCCTAACCCGAAAGTATCCAAGTTTCCAGGAAGAGATACCGGTTGTATGATGCCCTGTAACGAGGCACCCAAGCCTTTTCCAGGCAAAAATCCATTCTTTATCATTTCTGAATCCACCATGACAGATGCAGCAGCTACTCTGGGCCTAGGAATACATTCTCCTTCCGAAATTTTGGCAACTGACACTGTGTCCAAGACTTGGGAAACCCATGGACCTTTGTCATCCTCAGCTTCATCGAAAGGCATAATGGTATTACATGAATTATCCTCTTCATGCACAACAATTTCCTTTCGGTCCCATTCGAATTTGACCATCTTATGCAAGGTAGATGGCACAGCTTTTGTGGCATGAATCCAGGGCCGACCTAATAAGAGATTGTAAAAGACTGCTACGTCGAGCACTTAGAACTCCATTGTGAATTCAACTGGTCCTATAGTCAGTTCTAACACGATGTCCCCGACCGTGTCCTTTACCCCTCCATCAAATCCTCGCACACAGATGCTATTCTTCTGGATTCTCTCACTGTCCACTTTTAACTTTTCCAGGGTGGAGAGAGGGCAAATGTTTGCGCTAGACCCATTGTCAATCAATACTCGAGTAACCACGGAGTCTTCACACTTCACTGTGAGGTAAAGCGCCCTATTATGCTCAGTACCCTCCAAAGGCAACTCATCATCGAAAAACGTAACCCTGTTGACCTCGAAAATCTTATTCGCTATCTTCTCCATATGATTTACAGAGATCTTATCTGTAACATGGGCTTCATTTAGAATCTTCATCAACGCCCAGCGATGCTCGTCCGAATGAATCAATAGAGACAAGAGTGAAATATGCGCTGGAGTTTTCCTCAACTGTTCTACAATGGAATAATCTTGCGCCTTCATTTTCTTTAAGAATTCTTCAGCTTCTTCTTCAGTTACGACCCTCTTTGCTGGTGCTGGATTGTCTTTGGCTACTTTAACCTTTCTCAACTCTTCAGGGGCAAAGCATCTCCCTGAACGGGTCAGTCCATGGGTTTCACAAACTTTTTCTTAACCTCCTTCCCCTTGTATATCACAGTCACTCAGTCATAGTTCCATGGGATGGCCTTTTCATTAACCACTGGTAACTGAGTCACCGGTTTGATGATAACTGACTCTGTGCGAGCGCCCTTTACAATCACAACAGGCTTAACAACCGCTCCTGGTACTTTAATGGGTTCTTGTTTTACTGCCATCACTGGTTTGCTGACTGTCTGTTCTACTGTGACCAATGCCATTTCATCGATTAATTTCTCATTTGCTTTGTTTGCACTTGCCCTGATCATTATCACGGTCTGTGAAGGCTTCTTGCACTCCCCTTTTTGCATTAACTCGATCATATGAGTCTCATGATGGGTGGGTAATGGATTCTGAGTGATGTTAGGCGTCTCTGGAGCCTGTACTTCAATCCAGCGGGTATCAATGAGCTCCTGGATGGCCATTTTCAAATGCCAGCATTTCTCTGTATCATGCCCCGGAGCACCTGAGCAATATTTGCAATTCATCGAATTGTCCAGGTTCTTTGGGGGAGGATTTGGTATTTGGGTTCAATCGGGCTTAACATGCCCAATTGTCTCAATCTGTGCTATAAGCTGGTGTAAAATTCTCCCAATGGTGTGAAAGTTTTCTTCTTCTGCAGCCTGTCATTCTTGGAAGCAAGGTTGGGTCAAAAACCAAATCCAGTGGGGTTTTTGTAGGCTCTTGGAGGTGGGTAGGCATTTTGAGTGTGGTAAGTATTTTGTGGGGTGGGTGCACGCTGTGGCGTCTGAGGTTGAGGATATGTTTGGGCGTGATGGACGGAGAAATGGGGGGTAGGGGGTGGATAGTAGTGTTGTGGCGGGCCATATGGGTTGTGTGGGTAGGTTTGGGGATGGGGGCGTGGTTGGTGATAATATGGTGATGGACCCCTGGGCCAATCACTTGATTCTATTACTGTGACATCTTCCTTTTCTTCTTTCCCAACACCCCTCTAGTGCCACTCTGGATGGCCTGGGTAGTTGCTTTAATCGCTGAATAGCTCATAATTTTGTTAGTCTTGAGACCTTCTTCCACCATCTTTCCCATGTTTACGACCTTATTGAAAGTTTTCCCAACTGCCGATACCAGATGACCGTAATAAGTAGGCTCTAAAGCCTGCAGAAAATAATCAAATATTTCTCCTTCCTTCATTGGAGGATCAACTCTGGCGGCCTATTCTCTCCACCGAAAACCGTACTCTCTGAAGCTTTCCCCAGGTTTCTTCTCAATTTTGGTCAATGACAGCTGGTCCGAAAGAATCTGTAAGTTGTACTGAAAATGGTCTGCGAATGCCTGGGCCAAATCATCCCAGGTGTACCATCAAATGTGATCTTGCCGTGTATACCATTCCAAAGTAGCACCACTAAGACTTTTACTAAAGTATGCCATTAATAACTCATCCCTTCCCCCAGCGCCTCTCATCTTGCTGCAAAATCCCCGCAGATGGGCTACAGGGTATACCATTCCAAAGCAGCACCACTAAGACTTTTACTAAAGTATGCCATTAATAACTCATCCCTTCCCCCAGCGCCTCTCATCTTGCTGCAAAATCCCCGCAGATGGGCTACAGGGTCACCATGTCCATCATACAGATCAAACTTTGATAACTTGAATCCCGCAGGCAATTGGACGTCTGGAAACAAGCACAAGTCCTTGTAAGCGACACCCACCTGTCCTCCTAGACCTTGCATATTTCTGAACGTTTGTTCCAAGCTTTTCACCTTTCATATCATTTCTTCCTGCTCAGGGTTTTTAGGAGGCTTCTCTTCTTCAGCTGAGATATCGAGACCGGGAGTGTAAGGATATGGTTCGGGTGGTTTTGAAGGTGGGTTCTGGTAGGTAATAGTGGGTTTCCTGGGTATGAAATAGGGGTTCACTAGAAGATCTCTGCAATGTGGCAGGTGGAGGAGCCACAAACACGGGAGTAGTTGGAGGTGAAGGGCATGGGATTTGCTTGGGTGGGGGAGGTGGTGGTGTTTGGGAAGTAGTTGCATAGTATTGTTGATAAGCAGGGTAGGCCGGGGAGGAATTAACTGTAGAAGGATCTTGTGGCTGAGCTAATGTTGGGATATAGGTAGGGTTAGCAAGGTAAGCTGGTAGTGGGTGTCCCTTTGCCCAAGCCTGGTATATTTCGACCATCTGTTGCTTCAACTTATACATTTCCTCTTTCATGGCGTTGACATCCACAACTTCTTCCTCCCTAGATGGGTCGACAATGCTTGCTTCTAACTCTTGGTTGACCATTTTTGACTTATCTTTAGAGCGGGTGTTGTATGGGTGGGTTACCAGAATGCCAGTAAACTGAACCACTTGCCTGGACTCATCATCAACAACAACGTTGGTAGCGGTTAGGGAATTAATCAAATAGATAATCGCACGTTTGGAGCATGAATATACCTAGGCAGTTATGGGTTTCTAACATGCATTTGCTCGACCGCTTGCGTCATCCCGGCTTTGCCTGTGACGTCTTTCTTTTATCCTTGCCTTGTTTCTTTTATTTTGCCATTGTTTCTTTGTTGCAGATCTTTTCTCTTTTTCTCTCCCATTTTCTTTTATCGTTCTGCTCTTCTTTCATTTTGGCTTTTATTCTTACTATATTTTCTTCTTTCATATGGCTATGGTTGGATCCTATAGGGATTGCCTATGCATCGTGCCCATGCCCGAATTAGATCAAATGCAACAAATGTAAAATAGAAACAAAATGTTTTTTGGAATTTTCAATTTTACTAATAGAAATCATTTCAAATACAAGGACTCAAGACTGACGCATGAAGATAACTAACAGACTCTAAATGACAAGACGGGCTACAGACTCCATCAACAATTATTCCACATTAAAATGAAAGTGTAGACTAACTTGAAAAGAAAATACAGACTCAAATAACTGACAAACTCTAATGAAAGAAAATACAGACTCTAATGACGGTCATAAATACATTAAAGCTCCTGGTGCCCGCGGGACATCGTTTGGTCTCGCTGCGGGCCTATGTGCAAGTTCCCTTTAGAGTCTGTCTAGGTCATTCATTATCTGTTTCACAAATATCATCACTGAGGCAAAGAAGGTAGTCTGAGTCATATTCTCGCATATTTGGCATTTTTTGGTGATGTAGTGAGCAATGGCTAGGATTCTTTCTCTAATTATGCCTTTTTCCTGAAGCAGCCGCCCTATTTGTTCGGCCCTGGCTTCCAAAGTCTGCTGATTTCACTCCTGCAGTTGTTGCAGGTCTATTTCTAATTGTGTTATTGCTGTATAACAGTGTTCCCTCTCAACCTTGAACTCTTTTGCCTGTTTGATCATTTTGTTCTCTGCGATGATGACCTTTTTCCTCAATCTAGAGACTGCATTATCATGTTCTTCTCTCAGCTGCTGAATCATGCGGGCTCGTTCTTCTACGTTTTTAGCCAACTGTATTTGAACCCCAGCTAATTCCATTTCTGCTTTGTTGAGGTCGAAACTGTAATCATTTACTTTTTGCCTTAAATTTTCTATAAGCTTTGCATCTTTGGCTCCTAATAGGGGTTTCGGCTGCTATCTTCATTTTTTGAATTTGGGCTCGTAACGCTTCATTTTCTTTGGCCAATTTCCTTTTCTCGCCCTCGTCAGCCGCAGCTTGCACACTGTTTTCAAACCTAAGGTCTTGGACTTGTTTTTCCATCTCGCCTATTTTTTCCCTGTACGCATTTTCTTTGTCTAACCATGCCCACTGCTCTTATGATGATTCAGCAAATTCCTGGAGGTGAGTCCTTTTGGCCGGCCTTCCGAATGCAACGTCCCTTCTATACCAAGCCTGATAATCAGGTGACACTTCTCCTTTGGCTCGATCCCAGACGCAAGTATTTGCCGCTAAAAATTGACATTCGCTCCAGACCTGGCGAACCTTTGCTTCAGGAAATTGGCCGTCGGGGCCAATCTCAACCACTTGCAAACTAAGATCATCGTCCTTAGGCACTATCTTGCATCTCCCGAGTTGTCTTAGTACCCTGTACGGGGCGTAAGGCTGAATGTTTCTAAGACCCATTAAGAGGAAATACGGCCTTGCTGCTAGCATATATATGATTTCATCAACAGGCAACCATCCAAATGTCCATTCTATTTGACTAGCAGTGAGGGACCGAAAGTATGTTGTCCAACCCGTGAATCCTTCCGGCAGATTGACCCCTTTAATCCTTATGTAAAACTCTTCTATGCAGGTTTTCTCTGGAGACCCGTAGCTCAAAAACTGAGGACGATGGCACAAATGCTCGGTCATCCACATTTGTAACAGTAGATTGCATCCCTCGAAGAAGTCTTTCCCAGCCTTGCAGGCTGTAAGAGCACGTAAGATATCGGCTAATATCATAGGTGCGAGAGTTCTTTTGTCTTGAGTTATTAGAGTACTGACGACCCCAGCTATTTTTATGTCAATGTTTTCGTCTTTCCTTGGAAATTCCACAAGCCCCAGAAAAACCACCATGAAAGCGACACGCCTATGCTCCTCCCATTTTTGACGGTTACCATTACAACATATTTTTCTTTCCGGATTATTGAATCCCTCGATGTGGCCATATCTATGGTATATGAAGTGTGGGGGATGCAAAAACTATTTTCCAGACCTGCGTTGTGAACCGTTCTACGTATCTTCAGAGAGTCTAAAAATCTGTGTATAGCTACAGTTCTCAGGGCAACCAAGTATTTGTGCCTTAAAGGAACCTCATCTTTTTCGATGTAGCTAGCTATTTCCTCTAATGTTAGGGTAAGCTCAAAATCTGAAAAATGGAACACGTTATGTGCCAGGTCCCAACATGTCACTAGCGCTCTGATAATATCTCCTCGAGGCACAATTTCTAACAAACCGGTAAGCCCTTTCAGATATTTCTTGACTTCATCTTGCCCTTCGCCTCCTAAATCGTTCCACCACAGACGTAACTCCAAAGGGATTTTATGCATGATTGAGAAAGTTTCATTTTGAGTCGTGCTCATCCTGCACATTTATTATGGTAATTTAATCACTTATTTTGACCTAAAAGCAAAAATGACACTATATTTTCCCATTCAAATTCCTAATTCCAAAACAAACCCGATTTTGCAAATACGGTCTTTCAGTACTTCGGGTGAAGATTTTAGGGATGCATTGACTAACCGGCCAAAATCTTTAACAAATGATCAAATGTGACCATCCTCACAAAAGCAGCCTTCTGCTGTCCCTTCGGGAACATTCGGCTTATTTTTCAACAAGAATGGCGTCGCCCGACTTATTGGATAAAAATTAAAATTTTGGTACTTTTTGGCTATTTTGCAAAAGGGGTGGTTGGACCCATTGAGGGTTGCCTACGTATCTCACAACCGGTGAGAATCAAACCAGCGTAGTTCGGGCAAATTAACGAACTATTTTAAAACAAAACTCTTTTTTTTTCATTTTCGTTTTTTGGCATTTCAAACTATTTTCCTTTTCTATTTTTGAAAACAAGACAAAATAACGACTCTCTTTTTCCTTTTCATTTTCAACAAACAATAAAACAACCTATTTTTCCCAAACTAAAAAAAAGACTCTTTTTCTTTTTCTTTTTCTGCGAATAATTTCCAAAAATAAAGACTCTTTTTCTATTTTTCCTTTGTTTTTAGTAAAACAAACTATTAAAAACAAAACATTTCCATTTTTTTTCATTTTTTCGAAATTTCGGCAGAGTTTCGACAATATTTGGGCATCGATTTTTCTAAAACTAAACAATTAATTCTTTACACTGCTATTTATCTCTTTTTCTCTTTTTCTCAATTTTACAAAATTCTCGATGTTCAAAAACCGGTCAGCATGCGGGCCCGAGACAAATAAGTGCACTAAAAATGCATCATGGTGGTCTTTTTCATATCCGGTTACCTTTCCTAGACGGACCCAACCCCTGTGTTGAGTCCCCTAAGTCAAAAGCAACATGATGCAAATAAGCGTTCCTATTAAGAATCCGGCATGAAGTCAAGTTATTCTAAGTTCAAAACTTGGGCATGTGTTCTAGACTGTGTACCCGAGCGGACAACTCGAGCCGAGGAAGGGACTACGTATCGAGAACCAAAAGGCCTGGCA
Source organism: Nicotiana glauca (assembly GCA_026770625.1). Lineage (NCBI taxonomy): Eukaryota > Viridiplantae > Streptophyta > Magnoliopsida > Solanales > Solanaceae > Nicotiana > Nicotiana glauca. The sequence goes on from MU669522.1 coordinate 150,359, forward strand.
GGCCCAAACCATGCCCTGCAGCTTTGGGACTCAAGTTGAGTCTTAAGCAATATCTTAATTGGGCTGTCAATTGGCCCAGTTATTTACAAATCACGGGAAATCACCAAAACACTAATGTCTGGAAAATACAACAAATTGTAAGAATTAAGTTGTGCTACTTCACGGGACCCGGGAATCGATTGTACCCTTTTTTATTTTTTGAACTTTAACTACAAATTACATCACATTACCAAATTGAGTTTAATCCTCATTCTTAATAACATTTACCAATCCCTTTGAAACTATTCTTCACAAATTGCAAAAAAAACTAACGAGGTTCAACTACTGAAACGAATATCTCAAATCTGTTCAGTAACTACAAGGCCAAGTGGAATTGATACTAAACTTGCAATCATTTTTGAACCTGTTTTCACTACCATAGAACTCAAGGAAGTGTTTAACTCATAGTAAAAGTATGAAACAAAACAAAGGCTGCACAGTTTACTAAATTCAATTTGCAAAATGCTCCAACCTATTTGAATCTCAATGACTACCCAATTATAGAGTTCGACTCAATGATTTAACTGAGGCTCTAAATATCAGTCCACACTACTTAATCACAGTCCAGTTATAGTCCTTAGTCCATTTATACATCCCAATTAATCAAAATATGACAAGGCATTTAAGCTGATACAGACGACAATTAAGCTTGAACAGGCTTCCATTTCATTTCACTTTCACAAGCTGGGGGTCTACATCTCAATGAACATAGGAAGTAGCCAGAAATAGGAAGTAGCCAGAAGAAGAGGAGGTCAGTGATTCTACTGCAGCACAGCAACCGGAAGAACAATAACCAGCCAGAAATGGATCCTCAAAGACCCCGGAAATAGTTTGCAGTCCAAAAATGCTTTAAAACAGATGAAACCAATATATCTAACCACAGCATCACCAAATAAACCAAAAATTACTTGAAACCAAGCTTAGCAAATCTCTGAATCTTCAAAACACCACAAAACTACACTAGAATATGTGAACTGGTGACTGGAAGTCGAGATTAACCTAAGGCTTCATCAATGGAACAGTGTTCTGATTTTTTGAAATTTTTTGGAGATTTTCTATTGCTTTTTTTTTTTGGTTTTTGAGGTTGAATTTCAAAATCAGATCTGAAAATTGAAGAAAAATAGCTTTGGGAGGGAATTTTGATGGCTGGGACTCTGAGAATTTCCAGGGGTCTCCAAAACTTCGAATGAAGTAAGGGGACTGCCCTTTTATAGAAAAAATTAGTTGTCAATTCCAGATTTTATTTTTTAACACTTTAGCCCCTGATTTTCTAACTTGTTACCCAAGTTACTGCTGTTAGAATACCTAAACTTACACCTAGACCCCTTCAAGAAGGGTCTAGGGTGTTCTAACCTGATTTTCCTGCCCTCAAAATGCCCTATATTACCCTTGCCTTAGTTTTGAATTTACCATTTCTAACAAAACTACCCTTTTTCATGCCTAAACTACCCCTTTGAAATTACTCACCAACCCAAACCCCTTTACATGAATTAAAAACTAATTATATTCACTCTTAGTGACTAAACCAGCTATAACCAATTAACAAAACTAAAAACTTAATTCTAATTAACAGTAAAAGAAAACACTAAAAAACGAATTAGCAATATTAGACTAAAGTAATAATGACTGAAATTATTAATAACAAAATTATGGATTAACAACTAAAGTAATCAACAATTAGCTAAATCAAACAGAATGGATTAACCACTAATAAGCAAACATTGAAATCATGAACTAATAAACATAAATTAAATAAAAGATTAAGAACTAAAAAAACAAAACAGAATTAAACTAAAGCAACAAGAACAGATTAAAACAAAAAGGGACAGAATTAAAAAAACTTACTGCCTCTTAGCCTTCAATTGAAATTCTTCAAAATCAACTTCAAATTAATATTATACGTCCATTTTATAGGAAATGGACCTATAATATTAATCTGAGTTCACTCGACTTGAAAAATCAATTAAAACAGTCCCGAAGCACTAACCTTAGATTTGAAATTCGTGGAGTTTTACTTGAATTTGAGGGATTTTGGTTAGGGATTAGGGAAGAGGAGGTTTGGTAGAGTATATGGTGTGATTTTTTGGAATTTTGGAGGAGTTAGGGTTTTGGTCCGAGTTTTAGATTTGATATTCTAAGCAATTGGCTCGGATTTGAAAGGAAATAAGGTTGGATATGGATTGTGGAGATGAAGACGGAGCTATGGTGAAAATTTGGAATTATTTGGAGTTTCGCTGCTGGCGGAGGCGATTTCCGGCCGGCGGCGATGGCGGAGTAGTGGTGGCAACCGGTGGGGCTGAATGGGGTATGAGAATGGAGGCTTTTGTCTCTAGGGTTTGATAATTTTTAAGACACTTCTATTTAAATCCTAAGACTAAATCTGGGCCATTGGATGATAAAAGATGAATGGTCATGATTGATTGGAGCTTAAAGATCTCAAAACGACGTAATATTGACATGATACTACGTCGTTTGGGTGGTCTTAGGAGCCTGGAAAGATTGGACTGGATAAAGGGTGGTTTTGGGCTTGATAATGTCTTTAATTTGGGCCATACTAAATAAGTTGAAACTGGCCCAGTTCGGGCAGCCCTCTTTTCCTTTAATAGGTATTTTTTCTCTTTTTCTTGTTTTGTATCTTTTTTTCTTATTTTGTATTTATATTTTTTTTTATTTTTTTATTTTTTTTTTGTTAAAATGACAAATAAAAAGTCAAAGAACAAATTGATTCTAAAATTATATTTTCTAATTTCTAATTATAATAATTCCTAATTTAAATGCAACAAAGATAAATTAACGCTATAATTGCAAAAATGACCATGTTTGTTGTTTCGACTACTAACTAATCCTAGAATTTGAAATTAAACCTTGAATGAAAATGCCAAGTATTTTTTTTTTTGTATTTTTCATATGAATTAAATGCACATAATAAAATGCAAACACTTATCAGAAAATGAAATAAAAATTCACAAAAATTATAAAAATAATAAAGAAATTGTTTTGTTTGAAATTTTGGGAATAATTCATATATAGGACAAAAATCACGTGCTCATAACCCCACAATGACGCCCTGGTAATTTCCTTTCTTGTAAATGCTTTTCAAATAAAATGTGTGCTCGTGGATCCAGGTAACTCAGCCAATATTATCAGGTCGAGGGTGATAAAACACCTCGGACTGCTTGAACAGATCGTGCCCACCACTCGGGTCCTCAATAGATTGAACATAGCGAGCCAAACGACGAAATGAGAAATCGTCGTTCCGGTTACCATGGTCGACACAACCCAAGACACCAAGTTCCATGTCATCGACGGAGATATGAGGTATAATGCCTTATTTGGGCAACTGTGGATACATTGTATGAGAGCAGTACCATCCACCCTTCACGAGATGGTAAAATTCCCAACAAAGGACGGGATCAAGACCGTTTACGTAGAACAGCATGCGATAACAGAAATGTTCGCAATACACAATGCGGTACCAATGCTCATACCTCTGCACCTGAACAAACCAAAGGGCGAATCAGGCCTCACCCTCGGTCGAGCTTGACAAAACGAAGTAGAAATCCATGCCGTGTCTCCACCTCAAGCAATTATAACGAACCAATCCTGAGGCATCGCCAGCATATCTCACTTCAAGGTATGACCATCCCCATTTTTATTTTGAATTTGGAATTAACCCTCGTACAAGCACCCGATCGGAGCTGCCGGAACACTAGTGCCATCGGAAGATCTCAAGGCTCTAAAAATGCACCAGTTGCACTCTTTTCCTTTTACCGAGTTTTTATCCTAGAAGAAGGGTTTTTACCGGCAAGGTTTTTAACGAGGAAATGTCTGCAAGCTGCCTAAGGGGGGACTCTGCAAAATATTCAAAACATCCCTTGCGACCGACTTTTGAATAGCAAGGGGTATCCCCCCAACAAGCTGCCCACTCGAAGAAGTTTTGGAAACACCAAATAAGGTTCCTATAGTAAAACAATGTATCGGACCGAACGATATAGTCAGACCCCCGTCGGTGAAAACATGTACTATTGTATCGAGCAATCAAGAAATACCTTTTTCTCAAAAAAAAAAGAGGAAAATCCTTCTCAGAGTAAGGTAACAAATTCTTTCACCAGAAACGTCCCAAAAACTCAAAAACGGATGCTAGCAGTTCAAATGCTCAGACACCCTTCGGGTCGAAGCTCTGAAATCACAAAAACTTCAGGTAAGGCAACATGGAAACCTCCGAGCGATCAAATTCGATCTAATATAGATCGATTCAACACAACCATATATGTTACATCAATGAATCGAGTAATACCTTTTAGCATCTCATTCTCTAAAGAAGGAAATCGCAGTGTACTCTCGGCAGCAACCCCTCCACCGAATGCATTCCGAAATACTTGGAAACTTAGCGTCAACAATTCAGCACTCACACGACCCCACTGTCGGAACTCCGAGCTCATAAGGCCCCGACGAGGCAACTCTAAGCTCACGAATAGCGGCCTTCAAGCCTAAGCAAACTCGATGACTTGGAGACATCATTAATCGCCACGTACTGGAAAACCTGAAACTGTAAGACCCCGAGCGGGCAAACTCGGCGTAACCAGATCTATTCTACATAGCAACAAAAACTGTAAGACCTCAACATGTATGATAAAATTGTAAGACCTCCATAAGAATGACAAACTGTAAGACCTCAACAGGCATGGATCTCAAAATCTCGAAGTTTAGGCTATACGTCACATTTGTAAGAATCCTGAAAGGGCATACCCTCGAAGTAGATGCCCAAACTATTACTCTGGATTATAATGGCTCCAGCCAAATATATATGACTATGGTTAAAACGGCTGATACAGCCAAATTAATGCGACTCGGGGATGCCCGACCGTCGCTAAACAAAATTGCAAGCCATTAGTTCGAATATACTTTGGAAAGAACTGGTTAAAATAGGATTCTCTCAATAGGAAAAAAGGAGCTTCGTCCATGTCAGCTCCAAATCCCAAGGCTTCGACCTACTCAGCCTACGAGCTATGAACCTTTCGAGGTGCTCAAACATCGCCGATAATGACTTGAAATCGAGGTTCTTCTGGAACCGACGATGGGTCAGGCAAAGTTATTTCAAAAGACCTTAACGAGCGAAAAACAAAGCCTACAAAATGCCCACGGGAAAAAGCATAAGAACCATTGTTGCCAGCCAAAACAATCCTTTGGGACACACACTAAAAGGTCTCAACGACTGGACAGCGTAAGAGCCATTGTCGCCAGCTTAAAAATTGACAACTTGAGGATTAAAATGAGCTCGAGTTGTAACACGATTCAGAGACCGGATCCAAAATAGTTAACTACGCAAGCCTCCGGGCCACATATTGGAAGGTCTCGACGACCAAATAGCGTAAGAGCCACTGTCGCCAGTTTGAAAATTGAAAAACTTGAGGGTCAATTAAAGCTCGAGTTTTAACGCGACTCGAAGACTGAACCCAAAATAGTTGAAACAACAAATGACCAAGGGCGAGAAACAAAGGCCATTGTCGTCTACCCATGCAGGAAGGAAAGAATTTAAGGGTCAATTAAAGCTCGAATCGCAATGTGACTCGGAGACTGGACCCAAAATCATTGAAGCAGCGAATGCCCAAGGGCAAGAAATGAGAACAATTACTATCCACCCGCACGGGCTCAAAAGATTGAAGTTCAGGCAAGTTCGAGTCAAGGCCTAACTCGGAGACTAAGCCTAAATAGCTGGGCAAAGTGCGAACGCCCCAATGCCTGCTCGTGTCAAAGATCGCACTTAAAAGCCTCCAGACCTGCCTGATTAGCTCCGGACCTACGAGTATTCCGCCAAACATTGAAACCAGCCCACCTGGTCAAAAGCAATATGGGAAAGGATACAAATAGGTAAAGTTTCAAATTTTCTCTTATTTTATATATATGTGAAAGGCGTGCTCTCCATCTACAGACATGCTCTACAAACAGCAAAATACAAGGTGGCAAAACCTACGCTCCACCCCAAAAGGGTTACGGCCTACTAGCCCCAGCCTCGCTCTTCGTGGCATTGACATGAAGCTACTGAGCATCACGCTCGACCGCCTTCGCCCTAGCAAGTCCTTCCAGAAGGACGAAACCGCTGGCGTGGGTCTCTTCAAGCGCCCCTCCCAAAATCTACGATGAATGTATCCCTCGTTCCTTTCACAATCGAAGGCCCGCTCCAACTCGGCTCAGACATCAGCGACGCCCTTTAAACAAGTCACCACTCCCTCATTGTCCTCTGTCCGACTCAGTACTACATCCGTCCAGGCACCGATTATTTTTCAACCCAAACTTTTGAGGAATCAAACTACAGCTTCACGATTATGTCCACTAAAATCAAAGCTCGAGCCTGCGTTTGAACCTTTAGTTCACCACTAGCATTCCTGGCTCAGTCAGTTTCGCCCCTAAGGCACTCCTGAGCCTTTGCCTTTTTTCTTCAACTAAAAAATAAGCAAAAGCCTAACCATAAAGGTTGAAAAGGCGGAACTCTTACCATAGGAGGGCTCCTGCCTCATCAAAGGGCTTCTGTAATACGAGCTCTGACACGTCCCGAACCGCTAGTATACCGACTCGACCCTTCCTTCTCCTCACCTAGGGCCCCCCGAAGTATAGCCCCTTGGTGGATCAGCTCAAGCCTGAGTCTACCAAAGTCTTATGGAGGGAAAACCTGATAATAAAGGGAAGATCCAAATTGCAGAGGAATCATGATGAAACTCACCTTGAAATGAAGCCGACGGACCTCCACAAGGGCCTACCACACTCCTGTTGGCCCAACCCTTTTGGCCCAAAAGAACCAACCCCTGCCGGGGCGTAATCACTCAAAAGAGCCGCCGTTCTGAAACCAAGGACTTTAGGGATGACGAGCTCGGATGATGCGCTCTCCTCAGAAGCACGGGCCCATCTCGCCTCGATAAAAGCTCCATCACATTATAAAGTGCATATCTTATTTACAGCCATCGTCCCCTAGCTCGGAAGCCTACAAACTCCCCCTCTCTCACGAGGGGGCACAACCTCGCCCCTAAGGGACCATCTAATACCAAACAACGCCTGTATAAAAGTGGCAGAGGAATGAAGGCACGGCCACTAAATCTGCCATCACCGTAGGAAAAACTGGCAAAGCGTGGAGTGCGCCACCTAAAGGGTATGGTATCGGTGGTTAACACACGAACGGAGCAACTTGCCTGTGCCCGGTCTCTACCAACCCTCAAATAAACAGTCGTCAAGAGCATGATCCATCATGGGGTCAACAAACCCCTATGACCTCTGGGGAAGCGAAAGCAGCCTCGCGTTACATTTGAGAAGAGCGACAATGATTCAAAGCCAACCAAAGACACCAACCATCAGCACCGTCTCCAGTTTCGAGATTGGCCTACAGCTTCTAAGGCCTCCACCAAAGGGAACGAGCTTGCGAAAAGATAAGCGTTTCTAACAAACACCCGCACAAAACAGGCTCTTGGTGCTGACCAGGATGTTCCGAGAACGGGCAAGCCTCTGTTAGAGACCACTTTCAGGAAATCACCAGCATCCCTGGTCTGCCGGTCTGCGTGTTCTCGGGCAATTTTCTTCTCAAAAGGTTATTATGAAGCTTGAGGACATCATCCACGCCTTCACGCAAAGAGAGGGTCCCAGCGGCCCGAGGTTATTGACCTTATTCGGGTTCAGCTCGAGGAGTCATAAAGGACCCCGAGCGAAGCCGTTTTATCAACAAAAAGGCCGGGAAAAATACTCGTGTCTGAGGTAAGTATCACAGGCAACAAAATAAGATCGTGCATTCGGGGGCTGCCAAAGATATAAAGAAATACAGCAAGTATCGAAAAAAAGGAATCAACGAAATATCTTTGTATTTATAAAAATGTTTGCTTACAACGACCCTCGGGGGGTCCTTAAATATGATTACAAAAGCCCACAGGGGGATCCTTACATAAGAATAAAGAAGTACAAAGGATATGCATACAATAAGAGCCTAAGGGTCTAGCCTATTCCCTAAATGTTGCATCCCCGTCATCATCCCCTCAGCCATATGACCTCAAATACAATATCTTACAAGTCCCATCCCCTTGGGGACCACATCCTAATCCTCCCATAATGGAATCTTCAAAAGGAAGGATATAGAAGAGGAAGGCGGGGGAGAAGAGCAAAATGATGAAGGAGAGGCCAGAAGAAGACAAGAAGTGGCTGGGTGAAAAATTTGGCTAGTTTGAACTCCGCCAGCACTACCATTTTTGAAGCCACTTCTTGAGATGTTGCCTCGGCTCGGGAAGCAACAGCCAGCAAAGACCGCCGCCACACCCCCAGGAATCCAAAAGGGGGGTAACATACTGAACCGAGGGAGGAGGGTAAGCAGCGGTGTATAATTCGAGCCCCCTCTTGATCACTGGTGCATAATCCAAAATATCTCCCTGGGTCGAAGTAAATCGACCCTCTGCCTCATCGCCCCGAGCCAACGATGACTGAAACAACAGCAACAACAACAACAACAACGACAATAGCATCACAGCGGCACAACTTCGTCCAACCAAAAAGGGATCGAGAGTTGGGCCAAGGCACACGTGACGTAATATCTTGAGGCCATGGGCCTCAAACATAATGACATAGCAAAGACTAAAGATAGAAGGAAAGGAAGAAAAAATGGGTATCAAAGGAAGTTTGAACAAGAAGCCGACCACAAGAAGCACCATTAATAAGGGGAGGAAAAAGTAACTGACAGCACCATTACCACCCCGAAAAGCGTAACAGCAGACGCAATCAATGCATTTATAAAATCTGAGTCGATAGCAACAACATAATTTCGAATAACGAAGAGTCATGACATTTCTAGTGATCCTGGAGAAGCATAAAGGCAAAATGCCTCGGCATTTGTAAAAAGGGGGCTGCACCATCAGCACGGCATCATTATGGAAGACTAGAAGTAGGGTGTCAAAATTATTTCTTATCACTTCCCTCTAAGAAACGCAAAGACTATCAGTGTGCGGTGAAATCTGGGAGGTCGATTTCTCCTTGACAAAATGCTTCAAAAGGTGACCCCGAGAGCCCTAGGACCTCGAGCCAGTCACTTCCCTCAAGATCGGTCGATGCTCTGCCAAGGATAATGCCGACCGAAGTCCCGACGAACGTAGGAACCTCCCGAGGAATGCATCCGAGATCGATTAGGTCTATTCGAGCAGCTTAACATCGGCCCACGCATACGTCATAAAGCTAGCCGATTGTCCCATCACATTTCTTTTGTCACCCAACGTATCATGTACTAAGTTTGGGCACCCCTTTCTATAAAAGGGGAGTTGCTAACACCCTATAAGGGAGAGCTCCAACTATTTTATTCAAGTGCAATAATATCTCTCCCTATTTCTTCTCTAAATCACTTGTCATCACTGGCCCAAGGCCACATCAATATTTGTTGCTTTTCTTACTTGTTCTTTATTTATCGCTTGGACTTGGCCATATAGAGCTTTGTTTAATCATAATCTAACTGTTATCCCATTACCGACAGCCCGCGATAGCTCGAGCACGACCCAGGCGTCGACCCCGAGGCCCCTCATCGATCGGTACTACACCCGGGCAGCAGGTTCCTTGGTTCGTTCAACGCCCCATTTTAGCCTGTATCCCTTTGGAAAAACAAGCCCGGACAGTAAGCCTTTAGGTTCGGTTATCGCCCCGTTTTTAGCTTGAATTTCATCATTAAACTTCATATTCTTAGCATCATCTACTCTAATAAGTAGCATAAAAATAGATCATGTATTTTTAGAATCCCATTTACAAATTTAATTTTTGTTACCATTTTCACGGTAAACAGCAGTAAAATTGTTTAGCATGATATGCATCTCACTATACGGTCTTAACATGTAACTACCCCCACATGTTGAGTCAAGATTCATCTTTGATGTCTCGTCCAACCCATCAACAAAAGTGTGACCCAGCACCTTATCAGTCTGACAATAATGTGGACAATCTCTTAGTAGCTTCTTGTATCTTTTCCAAGCTTGACAAAGAGTCTCTCCATCCCGTTATTAAAACCGAAGAATTTGGCTCCTCAGGGACTTTGTCTTCTTAGTGGGAAAAAACTTGATTAGAAATTTCCTTGCTAGATCATTCCAATTGTGGATTGAGTTAGTGATCTCCTTTTGCAACCATTCCTTAGCTTTCCCCAATAGTGAAAAGGAAAACAATGTCAGCCTGATATAGTCCTTGAAAACGTTTGGATACTTGTAAGTGTCCGTAATTTCCAGGAAGTTCTGAATATGCCTATGTGGGTCTTCATGAGATAGACCTATATATTGACATGTGGACTAAATCAATTATATCGTGTAGTGTTTGAGTTCAAAGTGACCCATGATATTAGGATTCACAATAGCCTGAATCATAATAGCAAGATTAGGCCTTGCAGCTTCTATCACCGGACGCTCTTATTACCTGCCATCTCTATTGGCTATGGTTGAAATAGAATATCCAACTCTCTTTCTATTCCAGTTCTAGCTTCAACTTCCCTCCTCACTCTTCATGATGACTTATAAACTCGGCTACACTCCGAATGAGGTGGAGTCCTACCGATCCTTCACTTGATGCCAACCTTATCTATTACGAGGGCTCGTCAGACTGATTATCTATACATACAGGCATGAATGCAGTGTCCCCAACATAAGGACATCAGTATGAATAATATACCGAGTATGTAAGGTGGAACTCAAACATAACAATAAGTCAACATTAACAAAAGACATATCTAATCGGTCGTAGCCCGTGGTAAATTCATAACTACCCGACCGGCCGGAGCACAGTGGTAAATGAATATACATGATTGCCCAATCCGCCGTAGTACAGTGGTAAATGAATATGCATAACTGCCCAACCGACCGTAGTATGGTGAAAAATAAATATGCATAACTGCCCAATTGGTCGTAGCACGGTGGTAAATGCATGAAGATACATGTACCACTATATTATAAATATTAACATCTTTATCAATACCTTAATAGAGACTTAGGAACATGCTTAGACATCACGTTACAGGAATGAATAACACAAACATCCTTAACTGCTAAGAGTAGAATCACTTATGGAATAGCATTTCGTTTAAGTATCGTTACTTGGATCATGCCAAAAGAATGACGGATTACCTTAACATACCTGAGCCGGTTCTCAGGACAATCTCTCTAACACACGACAATTGCGAAAAAACACGTGATGACAAGATCGGAATAAGAAAAATTCGTATGATATTTTTTAGAAAGATTGTACCGTAGTCTTGGAATCACAATTGTGACGTTGCTAAGCATTGTAAGGGATCATATAAATCCTTGAATTCCATCCTTTACTTTGTAGTCTTGTATGAATTTGATGAAGTAACTCACGTTAATTGAAAAATATGATCTTTGCTTTAAGTATTTTCGTCCGTTAGTAAGTGTGACCCTTCTTCATTTGGTGATTTTAAAAAAGACTTTCGTATTAGTGGGTGTGGGTCCCACTCGTGATGTCTAACCCACAAAATTCCTCCAAATGTGTCACCTTACCATGTAACTTAAGAGTCACTAATTTGGTCAAATCTTGCTGCCACGCTGAGGTCTTTTAGGCCTTATCCAAATTTTTAATTTATTAATCACTAATTCCTTAATTAACTAATTAATCTCCTATTAAAAATTAATCCACCAATTATCCATATATTTAAGAATTATCTCAAATTACTTAAAATACTACTTACTTTTAACACCCTTTATACATCTTACTATCATGGTCATGTGGTACTTTGTATGGCATTAATCCATAAATACGGGGTATTATAGCTTGTACTGTATTTTATCCTAAAATGTCAAACTCTTACGAAATTCATTTCCTTCGATTAGCTTACCCTTTCACCTTCACGAATTTACTTATCACTTGTTTGAAATAGCGTAATACTTATAATCCCAAAATAATCTCATTCCCGAACTTGTGTCTATTAACTTACGACGAAACTATAACGTACGAAAATGCGAGATGTAACATACTTTGTTATAAATGTGACCAGTTGGGTTGCTTAAAATTGGTACATAACTGATAACTGAATCGTAAAATTGATTTATCGGCTTATTGGTATCGAATTATCGATTTAATAATTAGCAGCATTAGTTCTAACTTGCATTGTAGAGTGAAGTATATAGCCCCTCAAATTTTTAGTAGCCCAAGTTTATGTCCATTCACACAAAATAGCCCTTCGGCAAAAACATATTACATTTAATAGCCCAAAATATCTATTTTGTATATTTATTGTATGGTGACAGTCTATTTTGTATAGTGACAGTCTATTTTATATAGTGACGGTCTATTTACTATATATTTTGTATAGTGACAGTCTATTTTGTATATAATTTGTATAGTGACATTCTATTGTATATAAATTATATAGTGATAGTCTATTTAGTATATTTTTATATAATGACAGTCTATTTTGTATATATTTTGTATAATGATAGTCTATTTAATATATTTTTTATAAAATGACAGTCTATTTTTATATATATTTTGTATAGTGACCGTCTATTGTATATAAATTATATAGTGACAGTCTATTTTCTAGATATATTTTGTAATATACCAATATTATTAGCCTCATATTCATATACCAACGAAAGGACAGTGCAGAAACTAACACATAACTCTCCATCATTAAATAAGAAAACCAACCAACACATTCACGGCAGAGAGACCACCACTCCACTTCACTGCTACTCTTTTTCTACTATATATTTATTATATGCACTTTTTAAATCAAGGCAACAGTTGATGAAACAACACAATAATATGAGGGACCATATCCGCCCACATCATGCCCTAAAACCTCAATCACCATGTCTTAGTGTAACACACGACGATAACACTGATATTTCTTGCTAGGGCTTTTTCATTTCTTAGAATTTCTATTTGTACATATATGGAATATCGTATCAGATACGAGGATTCTGTCTTATGTAGGATTCTCCTTCATTTGCGAAAAAAACAAAAAAGAACAAACTGAAAACCGACAGACACACCTATATATAAACGAGAAAGCAAAATACATATAAGTATGTTTTTACATCTACTAAGATATAATTATATAAATCTAGTGTTTAGTGTTGTGAATGGGTGGTTTGCGATGGGGTTGTGCATAGTCCATAACCACCACGTCCTCCACAGGGTCTTTTTCAATGGAGTTCACTGCTTCGTCCTCATGTTGTGCTGATGGTGGAGTTTCTAGAATAAATCGCGACTGGCATTTCAAGGCTTTGAGTTGATTTGGTGCACTATTTCCCTGGATCTGAACTTGTTACTGCTGCTGATTACCTCTTCTTATTCTTATATTCCACATTTCCAGGTACACTTTCATTGTCCTTTGATATGGAAGTCTGACTCACTTGTATAAACAACCTGGGGAATCCATAAATGAAGAATTGTTCGTTGTTCATCTGAGTTCACGTAGAATTGTGGATTAACTGTTAACACATATAGCTTAGTTATTCATATGTAATTGTAGCTAGATTCACTTTTTGGGCTGTATTGAATTGGAAATTGCATTTGAATTAGCCGAACTAATAAACTCTGAATTTGACTTCATCCTTTCTAAATCTGTAACTTCAATAAAGTTTAATTGGACTCATGTGGTAGTTGTAGCTTAGAATTGGAAGTTGAGTCGAATTAATATACAAACTCCTGATTAGGTCATGGTGTAGTAATAATGTTGGTTTTAATCAGTTTTAAAATAGTTGGTTTATTTTGAGTTTGTGTCATCAACCTGCTTGTTTGTGGTGTTCAGTGAAACCACCAGTAGAGTAATGTATAAAATAATGTGGGCATAGAATTGGAATTAGAATAATTAATGTCCTATTAATTTGAATTTGGACACATAGAGGATTGTGTAATTGGACTACTCATTTGAATCTCCATAATTTAATTTTTTTAGCACGTGATGAATTAAGTGTTAAGCGAATCAAGTGAAACAAGGTATTAAAATATGAAGCTGGCGTTAAGTGCCAAGATGACGTCTATAAACTGCTTCGAGGATTAACTGGGGTCGTTTAATGTTGTGCTTCCACCCAGGCTCGATCTCTGGTGCGTTCAGTTCATTGATGAGCAGCTCAAGTCCTCTTTTATGACTGTGTACGTTTGGGCTTGAGCTGCAACTTGCGGCTGGCCTGTTTTGGCGTTCCACCGATGGGTTTGTTTTGGAGCCCAATATTTGGCTTTGGTACAAAGCTACCATTTAGTTTGCTTCAGTCCAATAACAAACTATTTAGGACTTTTCTCTTGTTTTCGAGACAAAACATAAATAGAAAATCATAGCTGCTTTGGGATCGGTCTTTTAAATAAAATAAATGAGACGAGCCTCGCCAAATAAAACGCACAAGCTGCAGGGCCCTTATGATTGTATATATATATAAATACTTAGATTTCGGGATGGGCTGCTTAGCGAATTTCACGGTCTTCCCAAAAATAATAATGCGTTAGACTCTTTAGGCGCGTATTTTAATAACATTACCTCCCTAAATTCGGGTGCACATTTATGTGACCCAAATTCAAATCTCGACGGAGTCGACATATGTCAATAGCCACGGTTACATTGATGTGACGTGGTTCGAGATGTATTTTCGCGACGTTACAATTCTCATAAAAAATAATAATAAAACGGTAAATATTTTTGAAATTGCACTATAGGATAACATGTTTTAAAATCAGATTTTAAGCCATTTATAACAGTTTAAGCGACCGTGCTAGAACCACGGGATCCGGGGGTGCCTAACACCTTCCCTCGGGTCAACAGAATTCCTTACTTAGAATTTCTGGTTCGCAGACTTCATTCGGAAAGTCGAATATTTTTCTCGATTTGGGATTCAAGATAAACCGGTGATTTGGGATACCAAAAGCCAAACCTTTCCCAAGTGGCGACTCTCAAAAATAAATAAATAAATAAATAATCCCATTTCGAATAATGTCACTTAAATTTAAAAAACTCCCTCACAAAAAGGAGGTGTGACAGCTCTGGCGACTCTGCTGGGGAATACAAACCTAGAATTTCGGTTCAGGGTTTAAGAATTCGAGCTTAGAATAACTGTTATGTTTGGCTTTATCTGATTTTCCTACATGTTTTCCTGCTAAATGTGCTAAATATTTTACCGCTTCGATATTATCTGAACTGTATATATAAACTGTGCTGAAACCCTTCTCTTCTCACCTCCGGGGATGTGCTTACTGGTTGAGACTCCCTATTCTGTTAGTGTCATACCTTAAAATAAGAAATAGGCAGGACAAGTTACTTAGCCGGATGGCCTTTTGTTTCCCGGAAAGTTTCCCCTCCTCGACTCGAGTTGTCCGCTCGGGTACACAGTCTAGAACACATACCCTGTTTTTGAACCTAGAAAAACGTGACTTCATGTCGGATCCCTGATAGGAACGTTTATTTGCATCATGTTGCATTTGACTTAGGGGACTCAACACAGGGGTTGGGTCCGTCTAGGGCTAGCAACCTGAAATGAAAAAGAACATCCTGATGCATCATACTTGTTTTTCGTGCATTTATTTGTCTCGGACTTCATGTTGACCGGTTTTGGAGTATTTGGAAAATTAAAAAAAAATGGTAGAGAAATAGCAGTGCAGAGAGGTGATTATCTGTTTTAGAAGATAACCAAATAGTGTCAAAACTCTGCTGAATTTTTGAAAAATGAAAAAAAAATGGAAAAGAAAATTCGTTATTTAAAAAAAAGGGATTGTTGGTCAAGAAAATTTTTAAAAGAAAAAGAGTCCAGTACTATTTTTTTTAAATAGTTTGTTGTTGAAGAAAAATACAAAAAAGAGTATTGTTTGTCGAAATAGTGTGTTTGTCAATAAGAAAGAGTCTTGTTTTCGAAAATAGTCTATTTTTTACCGAACTACGCGGGTCTGATTGTCACCGGATGTGAGATACGTAGGCAAATCTCATCGGTTCCGACCCCAATTTTCAAAAAAAATCCAAAAATATTTTTCTTTAGTTCCTTCTTTAAAAAAAAATTCCTTAGAAAACTCAAAAGAAAAAAGTAATTTTTAAACTCAAAAAAATGGTTTCCTTCCTTCTAACGGCTTGCATACGAAAAAAGAAAATCAGTAAAAATCAAAATCCAAAATACGAGTTCCCTTCATTTTGATGTATTTTTCCAAAAAAAAAAAGAATCCAAAAAAAAGAAATAAAAAAAACAAAAATCCAAAAAAATACTCTTTAAATGTCTTTTTGTAAATGTCCATAAAAATTTTGCAAAAGTCCAAAAATATTTTTGCGCTTTTCTTTAGAAGATCTTTTGTAAATAAATATAAAATAAAAAAAAAAACTCAGAAATCCAAAACATTTTCTTAGAAGTCACTTTTTCAAAAATTAAGAGAAAACTTCCAAAATCCAAAAATATTTTATTTCTTCTTTAGAAAAAGAGAAAACAAATGAAAAAATCTTTTTTTGAAATTTTTTTTTTAGAAGTGTTTCTTTCAAAAAGCAAAACAAAAATTAAAAAAAATAACAAAAAATATTTTTTCTTTTTTCTTTTAGAGCATTTCTTTCAAGAATTCCAAAAAAAAGGTTCGTTTATTTACTCCATTCCCAATCTTCCCGAATTACGCAAGATCTGATTCATGCGGGGTCATGATACGTAGGCAATCCTCATCGGATTCGATCATAGCTATAAAATAATTTGAGTGAAAAAAGAAAAAAAATGAATTAAATGAAAAAAAAAGAGAGAGAAAAAAAAAGAGTGCCAAAAAATAAAAAAACAACAGAAACAAAAAAAATGAGTGCAAAAATAAAAGAGCGGCAAAAAACAAAAAAATCAAAAGTGAAAAAAAAGGAGCGAAAAAAAAGAGTGAAAAAAATAAAATAAAAGGAAAGAGGTACATACTGAAAGGGCTTATAGTTGGAATGATTTGTGAAGCTGAGCAATGTGATCCGGCACTGAAGGCCATTGCAGCAATTACCGAGACAGAAGGAAAGCCACAAAATGGCCGCCAAGCACAAAAGTTCCCCATCAGATGGGAGTCTCGGTAGCCAACTTGCTATCCTTTCTGCATCCGGATTATCTCAGGGTGTGATCCGGATGTTTTACTTTATTATCTTACTTTCCGATGTAAACCCTTCTATCTTCAAAATTGAAAAAAAAAATCAAATGAAATTAATATTTTATTGTCCAGGAATGTCTCTCTCTTCTTAATCTTGTCATTTTTCTTTCTTATTCTCTTTTAAGTTCTGTTAAATGCAGATTTTAATAACATGACATGCTTGCGGACTTCATGCCCGGATCCTGAAAGCTGTCAGACCTCGAAATAATGAATCAAGGATTAGATCAAAATGAAGATACGTTTAAGAAAATAAAACAAAGAGTTGGAAAAGCTGAAAGAAAATTGGGTCCAGATTGGAAAGGTACACACATTGCAACAAGAGTACTGCCAAAAGAGTGCGTTGTACTTGGGACACATTGAAGAAAATGTCCTTGAAATAACTGTCAATGCAAATGCAGTCAAAAAGTACTATGTTGGATCCTCCATATAGTTATAATATTTTCCGGTTGAGATGACGAAGGCTTTCATTCTCGCCACCCAAACACCATCAACTCTTTGCAAACCCATTTGAGTCGGTTACTCTTCTTTGACTATCCTCTTTGGAACCTGAAAGTATCAAAAAAAATTGAAATGAAAAAGAAAAATAAAAAAAAATAGAGAAAAAATGGAAGAAAAGAGAAGAAAAAACAAAGCAAAACGAAAAAAAGAAAAGAAAAACCAAAAACAAAGTTTGCCTGAACTACGTTCGACTTAATTCCGAAAGGATACGTAGGCAGCCTCTTCCTGGGGTTCGGTCACACCAAAACAAAAATCCCAATTCCCCCCAAAAAGTTGAAACTGGGGCAGATGATATGATAGTTCGGTTATGAATCCGCCAAAACGGTTCCAAAGTTGTAGTCCCGCTCAAGATCCTTTTTACCCAAAGACCTTGTCCAAGTCCTTCCGATCAATTAGCAAAAGCAGGGAAGTAAAAACATCATTGTCGGAATCTGACACAATTCAAAGTGAGATAAATAAAATGAGAAAGTCTTATCGATGAAAACCTTCGGGCACCATAAGGCGATGGGGAGTAGAGAAAATGAAAATGAGAGAGTCCGCTTAGTAAAAACTCGCAAAGAGCACTATCGGGCGACGGTGAGAAGAGAAATGAGAGAGATTGACTGGCGAAAACCAGCAAAAGGCGTTGTCGGTTGTAAAGAGGATATCTCATCATCAAAAGTCCTGGCAAGGTTCCCTGGTTTAGAAACTCAGATCAATGGGTTCACGAGAAGCGGGAAAGTTTGTGTGGGTCGGGCATCCAGTCCAAGAATCATGTCATGTCCATTTGAAGTCAGCATGCACCCCCAGATAAGTCCTTCTTTTCCCCGAAAGGGACATTTCTCTTTCAACTCATATGTTTGTCTTTTTGTATACTTCTTCCTTGAATCCCTTTCGGTTTAACTCTGATTCCAAGACTATTACAAAGAAAAGGTGGCAGAACTGGTTTCACAGGGCTCCGCCTGACAAGAGCCGAAGAAAATGCCCAGCCTCAGCAAGTGCGTCAGTCCAATCTTGACTGAACATGGTGTTTGATACTTTCAAAGAAAAGACGTTTGGAAAGAAAGAAAGTCAAAGGCAAAAGTCCTAAGAGCAGAATAAAGCGAAAAGGCCAGAGCCTACACGGGTAAGTCATCATGAAGACCTAAAAGTTTGAGTTTTGTCAAGTTTGAAAAGAATTTCCCTCTCAAGATCGGCAAGCAGCAAAGTTCTCAACGGAAATGGGACTGGGAGCAAGCAATTGAGATTATCAAGGCCACAAAACCAACCATCATTTCAAACTAACAAATTGTTCTTTGTTGAAAATTAAAAGAGATGTAGTTCAGCCAACCATACAAGAAACGGGTGCAACCAAGAAGAGAAAAATAATGCGCAAGCGCTAAAACAGCTTTGCAGCAGGGAATCAACCAAAAGGGAAGTTTCTCCTCTAATTCTTTCATGCGTTGTGCTAAATAAAAGAAGAAAATAAGAATAAAGTTAGAAAAGAATGAAGAAAGAAGAAAATAAAATAAAATGAAAAACCCAAAAGAAAAGCAAATCATGGTAGCAAAGAGCTTTGTCTTTCCAAATCCCGGCCAAAAAACCGAGGTTCCCTTTGGCATAACCTAAGGAGCTTTTTCTTTTCAAATCCCGGCCAAAAAATCGAGGATCTCCCTGGCATAACCCAAGCAGCTTGTTCTTTCCAAATCCCGGCCAAAAAATCGAGGTTCCCCTTGGCATAACCCAAGGAGCTTTTTCTTTCCAAATCCCTGCCAAAAAACCGAGGATCTCCCTGGCATAACCCAAGGAGCTTGTTCTTTCCAAATCCCGGCCAAAAAATCGAGGAACTCCCTGACATAACCCAAGGAGCCTTTTCTTTCCAAAATCCTGGCATAACCCGTGGATTTCCCTGGCATAACCCAAGGAGCCTTTTCTTTCCAAAATCCCGGCATAACCCGTGGACTTTTCCGGCATAACCCGATGACCTTCCCGGCATAACCCGTGGACCTTTTCCGGCATAACTCGATGACCTTCCCGGCATAACCCGTGGACCTTTTCCGGCATAACCCGATGACTTTTCTGGCATAACCCGATGATTTTTTGGAATAACCCGTGAACCTTTTCCGGAATAACCCGATGACTTTTCCGGCATAACTCGATAATTTTCCGGCATAATCCGTGAACCTTTTCCGGCATAACCCGATGACCTTTCCGGCATAACCCGTGGACCTTTCCAGCATAACCCGATGACTTTTTCGGCATAACCCGATGACTTTTCCGGCATAACTCGTGGACCTTTCCGGCATAACCCGATGACCTTCCCGACATAACCCGCAGACCTTTTCGGCATAACCCGGCTATTTCCCAGCACAACCTGGATCCATTCACAAGGATACACAATCCTGAATCGACTGTTTGGATATCTGTCACAACTAACTCACGAAATTTTCCTAGTGAAAACTGGGGTAGAAAATTTTGTTTGTTTGTCTTTGATGTCTAAGCAGGTTTGACCTCGAGGCACAGGATTCTATATGACCAAAAGGATGGGTCTCAATCTAGAATAAAAAGAAGAAGAAAAGAACAAAAAAGAAATGAGCTCGAATATTGGAGCAAACAAAGGTGCGGATTGCTCGAAATCTGATTGAAGTCACAAGCCCCGCCAATCCTATTTTGCTCAATGCTGCAGAAAGAAACAAGCACCTACAACTTGCGAGCATCAAGATTCAGATCGAAGTCTACAGCAAAATCAGCTAAGACTCAAGATCAAGTTTCAAAAGAATTATAGATAGGAATCTTGTAACTCATAGTTGATAGACATAGCTAGCTTAGCTTCGATTTGCCTTACAGTGTAATAAGGAGGTCAGTAAGCAGTAGCAGCAACAGCAACAGTAATAACAGTAAAACCACAGCTTCATGGTAGTCCCAGCTACCAAAACTTCTCGAACTACATTGACCTGATTCCCTTTTAGCCAGGGATATGTAGAAGACCTTTTGAAGCAAAGGTTCGGTCAAATCCTTTCAAAAAAAATGCTTCACACGGAGTACTCAAACGGGCAAAAATCGCTCGCTCACTTTATCTTTGCACGAAAACTCTTCGTGTTTTCGGACAAAAAGGGATAGCTGTAAGCACGTGATTTTTGCACTATATGAGAATTGCTCCCAAAATTTTCAAAATAAAATAATTGTGCTGTTTGCAATTTTTGTGAATTTTGCGTTATTTTTCTTTTATTGTTTGCATTTGTGTGTGCGTGTTTATTTGTTTAAATCAGTGAAAATATAAAAAAATATGTTGCATTTGCATTTAGGATTTAGGAATAATTAAGTTTGTTTTACAAAAATAAAAAATCGCAAAAAAATAATGTACTTGGCATTTTTAGCATTCAATGTCTAGTTGTGAAATTTTATTGGTGTTTAAAATTGTGTGATAATTATTATTAGGAGTTATATAAGCATTTTTAGTTAATTTTTAATTTTATCATTTAAGTTAGAATCTTGGTTTTGTTAATTAGAAATTAAGGAAATGAAAATGGAGAAGAAAACCGGACTGGGCCATCCATAATTTGACCAAAGTCCAGGCCCAAAACTTTTGTTACCCGTTCCAGTTTACTCAGTCCACAAGACCATCCAAACGACGTCGTTTCGATGGCTATCCATCTCAGCCGTCCATTTGATCACCATCCAACGGCTCAAAACTCTCCTCCCTCATCCGCCTAAATGACCCGACCCATTCCCCAAACCCATCTGCCCCTAACTAAGACCAAACGATGTCGTTTCTTATAAGCCATTGATCCAGGCCGTTGATATCAATTGATCTAACTGTCAGGTGTCACACCTCCTTTTTCGAAGAGCTTTACGGATTTTACTACACCCCGGGAAGGGATATAATAAAGAAAGGAGTTTTTCCAATTTAAGGACAATCAAAACGGGATTCATTTTTATTTAAGATTCAGAGTCGCCACTTGGGAGATTTATGGTGTCCCAAGTCACCGGTTTGAATCCCGAATCGAGAAAGGGTTTGACTTTGTTTAACAGTCGCGAACCAGAAATCCGGGTAAGGAATTCTGTTAACCCGGAAGAAGATGTTAGGCACTCCCGAGTTCCGTGGTTCTAGAACGGTCGCTCAACTGTTATATTTGGCTAAAATTTAATCTTTATACATGTTACCCTACTTGTGTAATTTTAGAATTAATTACCGCTTTTTATCAATTATTATTATTTTTTATTTGAGAAAGTGAACATCGTTTAAGAATATATTTCTGGATCACGTCACATGAAATGCACCCGGATCCTCGACACATTCTTATTCAACATTTTCAGATTTGGATTTGGGTTGCATGAAATGCACACCCGTATTATGAAGGTAAGATTATTAAAAATCGCGCCTAAAGCGGCTAACGTGTTATATCTTTTGGGAAGGCCGTGAAATTCGCTAAATGGCCTATCCCGAATACTAAGTATTTTAGTAAGTAATTAATGAGGGCCTCGCAATTGTGTATTTTGATTTGGCAAGGCTCGTCTTATTTTATTTATTAAAGGCCAAGCCTAGAGCAACTATATTTTTTTATTTATTTTTTTTCAATAAAAGAAAAGAAAAGGATCTCAATTAATTCACACTAAAATTCGGATCTTAAGTTCAAGTCCGGGTTCAAACAAAAGGGATAACCTTTTAGCTTGAATCCGCCACCTAACTCGAAACCCGAATTTATTACTAAATCAATTTTCTGTTTGGTAAGATTAGTATTAACAAATAATCACAATTCTAGGCCCTTTGCAGGATGGCCCAAACGGAGGAAAACAATACGGAATACTCTTATTTGACTGGGCCTGTTAGTAACACAATGGGCCCAATATAAGTAAATATTTTTTAAAGGTCTGAACTTAGCTTTAATATCAATAGAAGAATCATGGCTGATTTTCAAATGGAGTTTTGAAATCAAATGCAGCAATTATACTTTAACAATCACTGGACTAACAACTGAGCGAACTACCAAGTATCTCAATTTTCCAACTAATTTTAAATTTGAATTTTACGCAAACGAATTTGAGATGATTAAAGTATTTTTTTTTTTTCAAAACAGCTGTGTATTAATGATTCAACTCCTATCTAAGGGATATTATGATCAAATATCAATGAATTATTTCAACGTGTTTCAATTAGGAACTCAAGCCCCTCTATTTTAACAACATAGATCAAGCCAAATTAGAAAACCAGTAATAACAGGTGAATTCCCATGTACGTAAGCTAAGGAGTTTAACGATCCTTAATTATTCAAAGTTAAAGCAATCTCAGTTTAACAATAGTCTAATACCTATTCAGTTTGCATATTGTAAAATCAAATCGAACCAATTGAGTTTAACAAATAAACTGAAGATGAACTTCACAGTCCATTTTTTTTTTTAAAAATGCAACTCTGCCAATATCAAAATTGGCTGACTAATTACCATGCTCTCACTGCCATGAAGTACAACGAGGAATCAACTACAACTAATAGTGAATCAAATCAATTTCACTACTATTTAATCTCACACAAAATCTAATTACGAGTTTATTACAATCCAATCAACAAAATCATAAACAAAACTAAATGCACAGCAGAACTATTTAAACTGTAGTTTCGCAACAAAACTTAATTTACTTCATTTTGTACTTTTCAACAGGCGACTAAATATAGCTTGGAATGTGTACCTGAAAATTAAATTGAAAGGTAATTGAGGAAGGAATCAGCAGCAATAATTTCAACAGCAGAATCAGTAGAAATCTTATCCCAGGAGCAACATCATATAAACCAGAAACAATTTCAATTCACTCGAGAAAAACAAACAGTTCAGCTGTTGAACTGAATGACCAGCAATCAAAATTAGGACACTGAGAGCTAAAATTTAAGCTTAAACTTCAATAGAATAGGGACTGTTTTTTTTTTGGTTTTTTACTGATATTTATTGTTTTTGGATTTTTGGAATGAATTCAAATCTAAAAGAGAAAATTGAGACCTGAAATTTTAATTTCAGATTTGAAACTTATCAGATATTTTTTTGGGGAATTTTTGGGGTTCTCCAAACTTATGAAACAAGGCACTATTCATGCCTATTTATAGAAAATTCTAAGGTGCAACTTCAGATTTTTATTTTGCCCACTAGTCCCTACTTTATTTCTCTTTAACCCTCTATTTTTCTGACTTGTTAAACAAGTTACTACACCTATTTTATTAAAACTTACATTAAAACCCATACTAGAAGGTTCTAGTTGTATCTATCATGTTCCTATCCCTTTGAAATTCCTATTCTACCCTCACTTCATTTTATTATTTACTAATCATGATTAAACTACCCTTTTCAATGCCTATAATACCCCCAAAACATGCTGTAATTACCAAAAATGCCCTTATTTACCCAATCTTATCTCAATTACTGCCCTCAACTGACTACTACTTTAAACTCAGCTATAACCAATTCTCAATTAGCAAGGTAAGAAATTATAAAAATACTAGAAACTAAAATCAATAAAGCAAACATATATTCAACAATGTTCGAAACCAGACTAATACTAATTATCACAAAACAGACACAACTAGTCAGAAGCAATCACCAATATTAATCCAAATTTGAAACAGAATCCAAAATGAAGCCAATTACGAAGCTTAATCAACTAAAATTCTAACAACAGAATGGTAATTTTGCTATCGATGAACAAACTAATCATATAGTGAAGAACAAGTAGGACTTAAACTGAAATTCACAATTAACACAACCTAATAGCAGAATTCTAAAACCAACGATAACAGGGATGAAAAAGAAAGAAAGAAATGAAAACAGAAGAAAAGGGTAAAAACATGGACTCACTGATTCTGGACTTTGAATTCAACTGATATTTTGGGATTGAATGTCAATTAAAAATCCTTTGAGCCACTGAAACTCCGAACAGGCAGAGAACTTGAAAACCCTAGATGCAATTTGCCCTTGTTTGGCTTGAACTTGTTAGGAATTTGCGTCGAGGGGGTCGAGGAGACCATATGGTACTTTTTTGGTCAAATTGTAAAGGGATGAGGTTTTGGGCCAGACCTTTACAATAATATTTGAAATGTTGGGGCCTGATTCGAGAGAATCTGAGGTGATATACAAAGAGGGGATGACGGGAGTAACCTATGGTGTGAATTTGGGAGCTTTTAAACACATTGAGGTTTTCGCTGGAAAATTAAAAATCAAGATTTGAGCAATTTGGCTGTGATTTGAGGGAAACCAAGTGTGGGAACAGAAAGATGAGGAAGAGAAGGCTTGGTGGTGTAAATTTAGGCTCATTTAGAGATCTGCCGCCGGCGGAGAGGTGGTGGAGATAGGCTGAGTCACGGCGGAGATTAATGTGAGGGTTACGGGGGTATACAGAGAAGGTGACGGAATTATTTTGTATGGTTAAATGAATCTCAAATATTTTTTATGATTAATCCTAAAAAATTATGGGCCGTTGGATCAAGGGAAAGAATAGCTCAGATTTAATTGGCCTTTAATCCCTAAAACGACGTCGTTTTCGGCGTGGCCAAAGCTGGACCGGGTATTGGGGTGATCGGGCCTGGGCGATTTTGCTTGGGCTGGTCAAAATTTCGGCCCAAAGTTATTTTTTCTCTGTTCTTTATTTGTTCTTCTCACATTACCTTTGTATTGTATTTTTATTTTTTGTATATTTTTATTTTCCAGATTTATATATTATTTTTTCTGATTTTATAAAATTATGAGATTAAACTACAATTAAACTAAAACTAATTAAATCCTAAAATCTATTTAATAGCAATTTCCAATTAAAATAATAAAAATGCTATTTTTTTTATTTTTCCTTAAATTGTTCCGAAATAAATTAATACTAAAATTATGAAAATTAAAAATCCTAATGCATATGCATATTTTTTGTATTTTTAATATAAATTATTATGCAAAATCAACACAAAAATGCAACAAATATCAACAAAAATTGTAAAAATAAAGAAAATCATTTTGTTTGGATTTTTGGGAATAATTTGCTTAGGGCAAAAATCACGTGCTCACAGCTGCCCCTCTTTGCTCGGAAACACGAAGAGTTTTCGTGCAAAGATAAGTGAGCAAATAAGAACGATTTTTGCCCGTTCAAATATTCCGTTGTGAAGCATTTTGAAAAGTTTTGACCGCACTCTGCTTCAAAGGTTGCCTACATATCCCGGGCTAAACAGGAATCAGGTCAGTGTAGTTTAGGAATGTCTGGTAGCTGGAACTACCAGAAGCTGTGATTTCACTATTGTTGTTGCTGTTACTGCTGGCTGACCCCCTTATTACACCATGGTAAAAGAAAAGAAGCTAGACTAAGCTATGAATTACAAAAAATCCTATCTATGTCTTCAAACTTGCTCTTGTGTTGCCTTGAACCTGTATCTTCTGCTCCTACAATGGAATTCTTGTTGTTTCCTCGACGATGTTTTGACATTCCTCCTGATGTTGCTTGATTACTACAATTTGAAATATGTGTCCATTCTTCAGGTGGACCCCTGCTTGCGATTGCTTGAAAAGGTATTCCCTAGTTCTCCAGGTGGGTTCCTGATTGCGATGCTTGAAAATGTATTCCCTTGTTCTCCAGGTGGGTTCCTGATTGCAATGCTTGAAAAGTATTCCCTTGTTCTCCAGATGGGCTCCTGATTTGAAAAAGTATTCCCTTGTTTTCCAGGTGGGTGCCTGATTGAGATAAAATAGACAAGCAACGAAAATTTTCTGCCCCAGTCTGTTGACTAGGCATATCATGTTATCAGATATTTAACAGCTAAAATTTGGATTGTACTTCCCTTGTTTTCTAGGTGGGCGCCTGCTTGCTGTATTGAAAAGATATTCCCTTGTTTTTCATGTGGGCTCCTGCTTGCTGAACTTTGAAAAATATTCCCTTGTTCTTCAGGCGGTCTCCTGCTTGCAAAAATCATACAAAACGAAGAAAAATTTTTGCCCCAGTTTGATAACTGGGCGCGTTGTGTTACCGAATATTAAACTTGAGAGATAAGACTTGCACTATACTTCCCTTGTTCTTCAGGTGGGTGACTGACTACTGAAACTTAAAACGTATTCCCTTGTTCTCCAGTGGGTGCCTAACTGCTTTAACTTTGAAATGTATTCCCTTATTATCCAGGTGGGTGCCTGACTGTTAATACTTGAAATGTATTCCCTTGTTCTCCAGGTGGGTGCCTGATTGCTAATACTTGAAATGTATTCCCTTGTTCTCCAGGTGGGCACCTGATTGCCGAGTTTGAAAAGGTATTCCCTTATTCTTCAGATGGGCGCCTGCTTTCAACAAAATAGATGGGCAAAGAAGATTTTTCTGCCCCAGTTTGGTGACCGGGCACAGGGATGAGTGTTAAACTGAATTATCTTATCAACTATTATAAGAATTTACAAGCTAAATCCTATTATCCAGGGAGGTCCTGACTATCTCTTCTAAAGGTATTACTTCCATTGTATTTGTTATCAAATGTCGTAAACTATTCCCCATTATCTAGGAGGGTCCTGACAACTTTTATTACGACTTCTACTATATCTTGTTATCTAAACAGACCTTAAACTTCGTCCCATTATCCAGGAGGGTCCTGAAAACTCCTATTACAACTTCCACTATATCTTGTTATCTAGACTGACCTTAAAACTACATCACATTATCTAGGAGGGTCCTGAAAACTCTATTACAACTTCCGCTATATTTTTTCTTAAAACTACGTCCCATTATCCAGGAGGGTCCTGACAACTCTTAATTGAAACCTATCTTAAACATGCCAACTTTGAAACAAATTTATATTCCTTTTTATGCCAAGTTATGTTTCTCATAATTGTTATGACTAAGTTCCGAATTTCCAGTCATACTTGTTTGTGTCCTGCATTTCTTTACGGAGGATTTCTCTGAAACATTTGCCCCTGTTTCAATCAAAGAAAATCTTGTCAGTTTTAAATGTGGTGGTTGGTTTGTGGCCTTGAACTTTGATGTCGATTTCTCTTTCACTTCCCGTGATAACTGATTTCCATTTGAATGCCTTGCCTGTCTAACGACTATCCATTTTCCCCCGCCGTCCTTGTCACAGAAAATACCTCTTCTCCTGTTCAAACCCGTATCCCTTACAGCCTGACATTTACCAATTCCTTGTTTTCATGAATCTCAAAGCACGACAATTGCCATCCCACTCGAAGTGTATGTTGCTCTTTCTTAACGGATCCCACTAACTCCGATCTTGAAGTCTATTGTTCCTTCACTTTCCATGATAACTAACTCCCAATCGAGGACTTCGCCTGTTTATTGGTTAACCACTTTCTTTGTTACCCTTGACATAGAGAATATCTCCGATCCGTTTACCGCCCCTTCTATCTTTGTTGCATTGTTCATGAATTGATATGTACTAAACCCTTGTATTCCAAATGAATCTTCAAAGCATATCACTTGCCACCCCCTCAAGGTGTATATTGTTCTTTCTTGACCTAACCACTAGCCCTGGCTTTGCTCCTTCACTTGTCATGATAACTGATTTCATTTGAAGACCTCAATCGTTCCTTGATTGACCACTTCCTTTATCAAAATATGACTCTCTCCTCCGTTCTAACCCCATACTCATTTGTTGTATTGCTCCTGAATTTACCCTTATCAACCTTTTTGTCTCCCATGAACCCCAAAGTATTTTAATTGCTACCAACTTCAGTGCACATGTTGTTCTTTTGATTTAAACCACCGGCCTTGCCCTTGAGGACTATTGCTCCATTGCTAGCCATGATAACTTTGATTTCTTTTTGGAAGATTTTGATTGTCATTGGTGTACCCTCCTTTGTCAATCCTATCACGGGAAATTCTTTTGATCTGTTTACCCTCGCCCTTCATTTTTTGTGTTGTTCATATATCGAGTCTTTATATTTCCCAAGGATCCCCAAAGCATATTGACTGCTGGCAACTTAATCATGTTTGATGTTATTTCCTGACTTATGACAATTTGATGTGCTAGCCAGATCCCATTTTGTGCAATTGGAAAGCTTTGTGGCAAACTTTAAAGTCATTTCTCACTTGTTATGACCAAACAGACTCAAGAAGAGGGAGAAAAAACAAGGTGGGAAGAATAGAATGGAGAAAAATGGAAAGAGACGATTCCTAACAAGAAATCTACAGAGTAGCGACCCATTGGATGTGGATACCGACTCTAGCGACCTTGACATGCACATGCAGCCTACTCTGTTTAGCAAATCTGATGTTCAGCTCTTGTTGCTATTTTCCGCCGTGAAACTGATTTTCAATGCTCCATTTGCCCAATCTGATCCATCATCCTTAGTCGACTTGTGGTGCCAATAGGGTTTTCACCATCAAGCCTCTCTCATTTTGATGATTTTTTTTCAACTCACTGTCGCTTACGGTGCCCGTGAAGGTTTTCACCAATAAGACTCTCTCATTTTGATTTCTCTCATCTTGAGGTACCCGTGGTGGTTCTCATCATCATGACTCTCTAATTCTTCATTTTCCTTTGTTTGGACTGGAGTGTTACCCCTTATGTGATTCACCTTTGCTCGCTTGACTTGGCATCTCTTGAAGACTGGTCGGAAGGTCTTTCCTTGGACCGTAATGTGGGATTTTGGATGGGATTTAGAAAGGAGGGTATAAAGGCTCAAAATAATTCAACGTGGGCTCAAAACTACAACTTTCGGAATCATATTTCTTGCAACAACCATAACTTCTACCCCAGTTTCATTCTTGGGGATTTTTTGGATTTTCTTTTGTTGTGACTGAACCTCAGAGAGGCTGCCTACGTACCCTTTCGGGATCAAGTCAAACGTAGTTCAGGCAACTACATTTGTTGTTGCGATGTTTTCCTTCCTTCCATTCTTCTTTTCTTTTTCATTTTTTTTTCCTTTCTTTTCTCCTTTCTTTTCTTTTCTTCTTTTTTTTAATTTTTTTTCTTCTCTTTCTTTTCTTCTTTTTCTCTTTTCTTTTATTTTCTTTTCTTTTCTTTTCTTTTCTTTTCTTTTTTTCTTTTTGTTTCTCCACTTAATTCCTCATTCAATCCTCGAGTTTTGTTATTGATTCCGAAAGAGGGATATGAAAGAAAATCTAATAAGGCTCAAAAGGATAACAAAGGATAAAGTATTTGGATAGCAAAACAAAATGCCTTTGTCATTCCAATCTTCAACATATACCAAGTACAAACTACACAGTTAAACACCTTTTGATTGATTCACATATTTGCCTTCTGTATTTGCCGATTCCTAACATCATTGGATGACAATCTCGGTGAATGGTCCATTTAGACTTGGGGTATTCTTTCCTTTGGCTTTAAACCGATGAGGCATGATGCATTTCCACAGTATTTCTTTATGTTCTATTTTCCCCAGTTTCACTTGATTCAGGCTTCAAAGTATTCCAGTATGCTTTTATTTCTTCCGAGTACCCTTACATCTTCAATATTATTTCATTGCTAAACTGACTTTTAAACCAGGCCAAGAATTATGTGCATGTCATGTCACTAAAATCAGTGTGAAAAGAATTGTAAAATGACTGGAAATGAAATGACTAGAACTGGCAGGAAACAGAGAATTGTATT
>MDKF010103811.1:0-24184 GCA_026770625.1 Nicotiana glauca
AAATAATTATAAAATTGCACTATAGGTTGGAGCATGTAAAAAATTAGATTTGTAGCCATTTATAATAATTTAAGCAACCGTGCTAGAACCACGGAACCCGGGGGTGCCTAACACCTTCCCTCGGGTCAACAGAATTCCTTATACAGAATTTCTGGTTCGCAGACTTCACTTGGGAAGTCGAATAATTTTCCTCGATTTGGGATTTAAACCGGTGACTCGGGACACCAAAAGCCAATCCTTTCCCGAGTGGCGACTCTAGAAATAAATAAATAATCCCAATTCGAATAATGTCACTTAAATTGGAAAAACTCCCTTTATACATTTTACCCTTCGGGGTAAGGTGAGTAAAAAAGGGAGATGTGACAGCTCTGGCAACTCTGCTGGGGAATAAATAAATAATCCCAATTCAAATAATGTCACTTAAATTGGAAAAACTCCCTTTATACATTTTACCCTTCGGGGTAAGGTGCGTAAAAAAGGGAGGTGTGACAAGGTTCGAGAAAATGGTGTTGGGCGCCTTCATGACCTACTATGGAAATGGGTCGTGACATGGAAGACCCGAGAATAATTCGGCACCTATTGTGGAAGTTAGCATTTAGGAAGAATTTCATAAGTTTGGGTTGAAGTGCATCTCAGTGTTATCAATATCTGTTTCAGATTCCGAGACTTGAAATAGCTCTGTATGCTGATTTTAGTATTGGAAGCGCGATCGGAAGTGAATTCGGAGGTCCGCGGGTCATTTTGGAGTCATTTGGCTTAAAAATAGAAATTTGAAGGTTTTTGGAGAAGTTTGAACGGAAGTGAACTTTTTAATATAGGGCCGGAATTCAATTTTAGAACTCGGAGTAGGTTTGTTGTGTAAAATGTTACGTGTGTGCAAAATTTGAGGTTCATCGGGCGTGATTTGATAGGTTTCTACATCGAATGTAGAAGTTTGAAATTTTAAAGTTCATTAAGCTTGGATTGGACGTCTATTCATGATTTTAGCATTGTTTGATATGATTTGAGGCCTCGAACAAGTCCGTAATGTGTTTTGTTACTGGTTGGTATGATTGGTTGGGGTCCTGGAGGCTCGGGTGGATTCCGGATGGTTAACGGATTAAATTTTGAATTTGAAGAAGGATTGAAGCAGCTGGTATATAGTGTAACCGCACCTGCGAGGTTTTGGCCGCAGAAGCAGCTAGGAGGGACACAGAAGCGGTGCTGGAACAGAAGTGAAGAGACCGCAGATACGGTCATGTAGCCGCAAAAGCGGGACTGCACCTGCGGTGGTTGAGGCGCAGAAGCGGAAAGGGCAACCTGGTGAGAAACCGCAGAAGCGGTCAAGTGACCGCAGGTGCGGAAATGCTGGAGGTAGTGCATTCTTTTAAAATCGAGGGTTGGTCATTTTCCCCCCATTTTTACTCGGTATGGACGATTATTAAGAGCTTCAAGTGGGGTTTTTTCATCATCAACGACAAGTTAAGCTAACCCCACCCATCTCGAGTTAAATGTATTAATTGTGTAAGGATTTTAGCATGTAAATCAGTAGAAATTTGGAGTTTGAGTGAAAACCCAGAAATTCGTATTCTTGGATTTTGACCACGATTTTGGGTATGGGATTAAGAGAAAATCATGTATTTGAGTTCATGGGTAAACTTTATCTTCGAGAAATTTCGTAATTTGGACACATGGGCCCGAGGGAAATTTTGTCAACTTTTCGATCGAGGTTAGGAATTATTATAAATTGGATTGTAATGAGTAATTGAACATATATTAATGGATTTGCATAATTATTGGCTAGTTTTGGAGCATTTAGCATCGATTCGAGTCTTCGGAAGGGCGTGGAATGCCGGTTATAGATCCGCGAAGTGAGGTGAGTCTCCTTTCTAACTTTGTAAGAGAGAATTGTCCCCATAGGTGATTTAATTAAATATGTGTTGCTAAGTGTGGGGGCTACGTACGCACGAGGTGATGAGATTCCGTGCATAGCTACTATTATGCTTATGTCCTAGTAGTCTAGGACCCAAAAGCATGCCTAATTGTAATAAATACAACCTTATTGATAGTTTAAATTGCTTAAATCGTATCGAAGTGGCAAATGGTTTTCTAAAAAAGTTAAAATTCATCTTCATGACTTGTAGAAAAGGAAATTTACATCTCCTTGAATAATTGTCTCCTCGATGAATCTCTTGATGACTGTTTAAGTATGTCTTTCTATATGTACCTGCATCGCATGCATGATTCGCGAGCAGGGTGATTGTTTATTTATATTTGACCGCATCGCATGTATTATTCGTGAGCGGGGTAATAGATGCATCTATGGTTCGCGATATTCGACCCTCTGGCAGTGCATCATTTAAATATTGTTGCATCTGGTCGTACGTCCTCGGCATAATTTGTGTATGCTTGTATTGCTTACCTTGGGATTTATAGATGTTGATATTTTCCCTACCTAACTTGAGAATAACTGTATAAATGTTGAAAAGGAATTTGAGAATTTCCTATAAAAGAAAGAATTGTTTACTTGCTTCATTCTATTGAATTACAATCCTGTTTTAAAAATCCTTGATTTATTGTATTATGGACGTATCATTATTGGACCACTAATAAGTGTTGAAGTCGACCTCTCATCTCTACTTCTTCGTGATTAGACGAGATAGTTATTGGATAGATGTTGTTTTCGTACTCATGCTACACTTGTTGTGCATTTTTGTTGCACAAGCACATGTATTCCTAATGGCCTACTGGGCGTAGCAGCATGGATGATACGGGGACTAGGTGAGCTACATTTCTTGATGCGACTCGCAGCCAGTATAGTCTCTTTTAGTGTATTGTATTTACTTTCTATCCAATTTGTATTCCGGACAGCTATTGTACTTTATTCTATTCCTTAGTAATTGCTCATGCACTTGTGACACCAGGTTGTGGGATGTCTATGGGGGTAGTCAGTATTTTAAAATTGTTAGAGATATCATTATTTATTCAGTGGAATTTATTCTTTATTGTTTAAATGTATAAAAGAAGTGAATTCAGGAATATCTAAAACGAAAAATAACTAGTTATTTAGTGTTGGCTTGACTGACAATGGTGTCAGACGCCATCATGACCCTTAGTGGATTTTGGGTCGTGACAATATGGTATCAGAGCACTAGGTTCCCTTAGGTCTCACGAGTCATGATCAAGTCTAGTACAGTCTCGCGGATCGGTACGGAGATGTCTATACTTATCTTCGAGAGGCTACAGGGATGTTATGAGCACCTCCCTTCTTGATTATTCATCATGCGATTTTATTCTTTGAGGCTTATGCCCTTGTTACCTTCCTACTCAATCTTACACGACGCGAATCGCTTGCTATAAATCAAGAATTGATGAATTTTAATGGTACTACCGATGTGGTGCAGGATGTTTCTCCCGGTATAGTTGGTTGGGCTATTATCATCGCCTTGCGGAAGGATTTTTCTATTGTTTCGGCTTGGTAGTTGTGCTTCTAAGAGCTTGGAGGCTATGCAAAGGTTGCTATTTTGCTCACGATTGTTATCGCACAGTATTTATGTCACGACCCTAAATCCAGACCTGGTCGCGATGGCACCTCTCGTGAAGACAAGGCCAGCTGACACATTCCAATTCGAAGTTAAACAACTAAACAGGAATAAAACAGGCTAAAATATGATTTAATGATACTACGGAGCTGATAATATCATAACAATACGGAAGTTCAACCCAAACACATCCCAAACCGGGGTGTCACTAGTCATGAGCATATACTAACGTCTAAATACAACTGACAAAGTCTGAAATGTACTAAGTACAGACTAATAGAATAAAGAGGGAGAAAAGCAGTGCTACAAACGCGGGCAGCTACCTTGCTAAACTCCGATAATTCTGCCTCCGATAAACCAATACCCACTACCGGGTTCAGAAAATACCTGAATTTGTACACAAGTCTAGGGAGTAAAGTGAGTACTCCGACTCCGTGAGTAATAATCATAAATAAAGATTGAGTGATAACAAATCACGAAAAGTGCATCAACATGCTGTATAGAAGTAGTACAAAACCAGTAAGAAAGCAATGAAGTTGTGAAATCTCTTAAAGCATCTTAGCTCAGTTTAAAACTTCTTCAAAAATGGCTTTTCAACAGTTAAGCAATTGAATGCAAAACAACTTGAACAGATAAGCATAGAGAATCCGCCCATCGGGCACAGTTACACAACTAAACATGTAAATGATAGGTAAATAAAAAGATAAACATATTAAGGTTCGCCCCTCGGCCTATAACTCAACAACCCTGCCTCTCGGGCAATATCTCAGATCAATACCAACCCCTTGGGCAATCACATAAATTAATACCAGCCCCTCGGGCTATATCTCACATCACAATTGGTACCCGCGCTCACTGGGGTGTGCAAACTCCTGGAGGGGCCCCATACGGTCCAAGTGAAATATCAATCCATCTCGTGGCATCATAAATAGGCTCTCGGCCTCATATCAATATCAAGCCACCTCGTGGCGTACAATCTCAGGCCCTCGACCTCATAATCAAAATTAGTGTATCACCGCTGCAGCGTGCGGCCCGACCCAAAAGATATCCTCACAATATAGGCCCTCGGCCTTACTCATTTAAAAATCACATAAGCCCCTCGGGAAACAGTAAAACAGTATTTCTCAGCCCAAAACATCATTTAAATATCATTTGAGTATTAAAACTGAGTGAACATGGCAGAGTTTTGAAAAAAATGGAAAATAACATGACTGAGTTCAAGTATAAAGTCAAAACAGTGAGGAAATATCAAAAAAAAATCCCCGAAGGGTTCAAATAATTAGCATTCAACCCAAATAATAGTGATAGCAAATAGTTTTCAGTCAAATATGCAGAAAAATCATCAATCAAGACGGACCAAGTCACAATCTCTAATAGTGCACGACCAAACGCTCATTATCAAGCATGTACCTCACCTCAATATAGCACTACGATGTGCAATCCAGGGTTTTAAGCCCACAGAACATCATTTACAATCATTACTCACCTCGTACTAGTCAAATCTCTAGCTCGTGATGCCTTTGCCCCTCGAATCAACCTCCACCCGCATCGAATCTATCCACAATCAGAACAAGGATGTCAAAATAGGCTAAGGGAATGAAGCCCAAGCGAAAACAAATTCTAAAATTACCGAAACCGGACCCTGAGGCCCACATCTCGAAATCTGATAAAATTAACATCAATGGAATCATCATCCTCTCACGAGTTCATACATATCAAATTTACCAAAGTCCGACCTCATATGGTCACTGAAATTCTAAAAATTTACTCTCCAATTTCAAGCCCTAATTACCCATTTTTGCTACTGATTTTCCATGGATTTCAAGCTTACAATTTTAAAATTCATCATAGAAATAAGTGTAGGGTCCAAAAATCTTACCTCCATGAAATCCTCTTGAATTCCCTCTTAAATTAGCTCTCCCAAGCTTTCTTCCGGATGAAATACGGTGTAAACCCTCTCAAAATCGCGAAGGGTGCAATATATACTTTCTGCCAGAACACTTTTCGCATTTGTGGCCCAAATTTCGCTTTTGCGGTACCGCATCTGCGGTCCTCACTTAAATTACCAAAACCGCATCTGCAACACATTTCCCATATCTGCGACATCGCAAATGTGGTCACTGCTCATCAGGCCCCCTTTCACTTTTGTGGCCAATTCCTCCGCTTATGCGGAGCCGCACCTTCGGTCCCCAATCCTTAGGTGCAAAAATACCAGAAGCAACAAATTGAGCAGCTGTAACAAAATCCAAACTTCTCTGTTAAACATCAAAATCACCCCGAGGCCCCCATGACTTCAACAAAAAGCACAAGCATATTCTAATACCTTATTTAAACCCTTTCCAATCATTAAAACACCTCAAACAACATCAAATCACCCAAAATACATCGAATTCAAGCCAAACTTTCTAATATCTTCCGAATTTGCGATCTTGATAAAAAACCTAACAAACCCACATCTGAATAATTTGAAATTTTGCACACACATCCCAAATGACACAACTAAGCTACTGCCACTCTCGAAACTCCATTCTGGCCCTTATATCAAAATCTTTCCTACCAATCGAAAGTCAAAAAAATCTCAATTTTGCCAATTCAAGCCTAAACCTTCCACAGACTTTCAAAATCCATTCCGATCATGCTCCTAAGTCCCAAATCACCTAAAAGAGCTAATCAAATCATAAAAATTCCGATCTGAGATCATATACAAGCATGTCAAATAATGGTCAAACCATTCGAATTTCAAGCTTCAAAATGGGAACTGTTCTTCCAAATTCATTCTAATTACCCTGAAAACCAAAAACAATGATTTAAATGATTTGTAATACATCACATGGGGCAATTCATAACCGGGAACTGGCGAACAAAGTGTAAAAGATCAAAACGATCGTTTGGGTCGTTACAATTGACTTGATGGTATGATATTTGCCTATGTGTTGGGGCGGTTAATTATTTGAAAGGAAGTCTACTTAGTGCACAATTCAGAGATATGACATTCTATTTCCGATGAAGGAAAAGCAAATGGCCTATGAATGTCCAGATTTGGGGTGATGGAGTAACGAGACTTGGTATTTTCGAGCGTGGTGGAATTTTCATCTGCGATGTAGTGTCGTCATCCTCGATTGTATGTGTTAAGTTTGCCGGTGTTATGGTCTTCTGCAATTCGCCTTTTGGGTAAGATATTGTGAAATAATATTGGTGAAATGACTATTAGATATTGGTGTGTTCAGGATTGAATAAGTGTTTCTAATGTTGACGACTTGGGAAAGATGATCTTCGGAAACGTTTTAAGTTATTAGCGATTTGTGAGTTCAAGTGCTACGAAGATAGATTTTATTTAAGGCAACAACTAACCAGCAAAGGATGTGGAAGGACATATGGGGAGTGTCCGATAGTGGCTAAATTTTATACAAGGCCAAGTATGAGAAATAAAGGTCGATTAATCGATTAAACGGGTGAGTTCCCCCCCCCCCCAATTTTTAGAGTGACGGAGTTGCATATGGGCTTGGTGGTAGGATGACTACACACGTTAAGGAGAGCTTGGAATGATTTGGGAATTTTAGTGATTGATGATTGGGGTCTACAGATTTAATTTGAAGTATGGGCTATTACGCGGCAGGAGATTTGATATAACGGAAATGAGGTGCCTGAAATGAAGAAGGATTCAACATAACTTTGAATTGGAAGGATGTTGTCGCACATTTAATTGATGTCCATGAGGGGTGAATGGAATTGTACAGCGAGAGAGTGAGCTCGGACTCAAGATGGGTTATTGATGTCGTATTGATTGTACCCCGTGCAGCAGCGTTGGAAGGTGTCGGCACGTAAATTCCACAGGTGGCTTATCTCCAGTGAGCATATCGGCGGTCACATGGTTGTCGAAGCTTCTGCAAAGAATTCTATTGGTTATACAGCAAAAAGATTGGTCATGCAAATGTGGTTGATGATATAGAGTATAAAAGGGGTTTTACAAAAGATTTCGAGAATTTTGGCGGGTGATTGCACAAGGTTATGTCATTAAGAGATAAAGAATCCTAGTGAATTCCAGAGTTGTGTAATAGTGGCTTCGAGCTAAGTGGGAGAGTCCCACCACCTATGGTTAGGTTACATGGTTAACTACTTGCGAGGTTTTTGGTTATTAGCATATTGATGGTTTATTTTAGCTATGGGAAAAGAATATAAGTGGTAATTTGAGCAAAGTAATTGTTAAAGGTGTGCTATGGTTGGCCTTATTGGCTGATGTTCAGACTTGGGAAAGATTCAGGATTTATGCCTTGTATATATGCGGGTTTCAAGGGAAGTGATTATGCCGGGTGCTTCATCGAGAAGGTATTTAAATGCGAGATGATTCATGGAGTTGATTATATTCGGGGCCAAGTTAGAGAAGGTAGCTCTTAACAACGGTCCTAGTGGATTCAAAGGGATAAAGTGTGGTGCCTAATGATTTCGAGCCTATAGGTATAGTTAAGAATCAATCTTTGTAGCAACTTATGAGAAGAGGCCAAGAATGTTCTATGATGTTTTGACTTGCAGTGTAGCATTGGGAGGTATGAAATGGTTCGTGGGATTTAAGATAGAATAGTCTCGTGATTCAAGGTCACTCAGGATGAGTGAAGATGGAGTGTGTTATATGGTGTTAAATGGAGTTATTATTATTTCTAAGGAAATCAAAGATAAATTGGAAGATATATTGGTTAGCCATAGTTGAATTGGCATATTTGTGGTAGTGATCAGTTCCTTCAGCATGATCAAGTTATGCAAGTGATTTTTGAGGGTACGTGTCAGGCTTGTCGGCCGCCTTAATCGATGTTATTCAGAATGTTATGGCTTGTTATGTGTAGATGGATCCTGGAAGGGCTATGGTGGCTTAGACCACTACGTAGAGATTTGCATATTCTAGGTTTATGAGAATTCACCTGTGTGTTGTTGTGGTTCTCCTTAAGTGAGTTAAGTGAAAAGTTTTTATATGATGAAGTGTTAATCTATTATTGGTTCCGGGGTTATGATGAAAATCGTGTATTATCATATATTGGAATGTTGGGTGCTGTAAGTGGTATGGAATTTGAAGTGAGGATAAATTTGGCAGTTCGATGTTGACAAGGACGTCACAAGCTCGGTTGAGCAGGAGAGTAGTTTCGATGTTTAAAGTAAGTTGGTATTGTCTTCAGCATCACCTGAGATTGGTATTTTGTGAAAAAGGCTTTGCATCCTGGTTAAGGGTTCTTGATCGCTCTTCAGTGTTAGTGCAGTCGGTGGTTTGGATGTACAAGCATGTTATCTGTCACGGAAGGTTGCGGGAGCGTGCCCCACGAGAAGATTGTATAAGTGTGGCATGTAGCCACTTGATTGATTGAATATTTAAACCAAGTATGAAAATTGTAATGATGTTATTAAAATTGAGAATTGATGTCTGGAAGGCA
Organism: Nicotiana glauca; assembly: GCA_026770625.1. Taxonomy (NCBI): domain Eukaryota; kingdom Viridiplantae; phylum Streptophyta; class Magnoliopsida; order Solanales; family Solanaceae; genus Nicotiana; species Nicotiana glauca. The sequence goes on from MDKF010103811.1 coordinate 8,939, forward strand.
CTCGGTTTATAGGGTTTTGGGTTGTGGATTGTGGAGGATTACTCTGGTTATGATGGTTGTTCTTGTGTGTTATGAGAAAAAGGGGGGTAATTATGGACCTTTGAAAGGTTATTAGCCTAGTTCAGTGCGATCAAAATCATCTTGAGGCCTGTGAATGGATTTAAATGTAATTATGGGCTCTATATCAAGCCAGATGTGTTCATTTCAGCAATGCGCTCCTTATATAAGAGTAGTCGGGGTGTTATTTCATCGTCAGCAATTTCATGTAATGATATATTTCAACGTGTGAGTTATGAGATGGCTTGGTGAATTCCTTAAGTGTTGAGGTTCCACATAGAGATGATATTATAGGAGCATACTGGCTCTTGAGATTCAGATCGTATATCGCACCTCAGTTGTGCTTGAGTTTGTAGCCTATAGCGCTATATGTCTCCCCAGGAATGGTATTATGCACTTAGTGTGCTTGTGACCAACATTCATTATTTTGTTGTAATGAGCAATCTAGCTCGGTGTGTATCTCCTTACGTGATTTTTATGTATGGGTTGGATGGCACGCCTCCATGGGTATGGTGTGTTGATCGGGTTGTGCGCCGTAACAGTGTGATGTTGGGTACAGTTCCCTATATCTATTTTTATGTATTTTGTTTCCTATTATTTTGAGAAAAAACTTGTATTAGCTGTGTGAGTTGAGTAGTCCCTTCCAGAGTTCATTTTTCTTTTGTATCGCATTCGAATTGGTAGCCTATTGGCACGTTGTGGCATTATATGAGACTTTTGATCATGTCCGGGGTGGCTTATTACCTGAGAAGTTCGCACAGGGTGAGATGAGATCATTGGATTTAGGATCAGTACAATCTGATTATATGAAGTATATTAAGGAGCTAAAATAATTATATGGTTCAAAATTAGTTGATGGTTGTAGTCAGGAGTATAGACCCAATGATTTGTTTATTAGGCAGTTAGTTATGAATTTCTACACATCTCTTCCGTCGTGGCGGTATATTAATAGTTAGAGCAAGACCTATGTATGTAATAAGGTGAACGGGGAGCAACAGATTCATGGAATTTTGACTAATTTGATCAGAGAATGTTATTATGGTCATGTGAGTAAAGTGGTGCAAGGTGAGAATCTAGATAAAGTATGCAGTTATGTTTTGGTGTTGCCTGTAGTTATTGATACGCTGAGTGTATGTTAGAACAGGCCTGGCGGAGAATTTTGGATGTTAGAATTAGGCTCTAAGTCTTATTTGCTTAAGTGAAAAGGGATATCTTCAGATTGATTGAGCAAGGGTGCCCAGCTGAGTTGAGGTAGCACGGGTAGGTGCTCAGGGTGTTAAACAGTGATTTCGGACAACTCTAGCATAGTTCTTAGCACGATCGAGGATGAACATATGTTTAAGTGGGAGAGAATGTAACAACCCGACCGATCATTTTGAGCTCTAGCGCGTCGTTCAGCAGATTGAAGCAATGAGCAGCTTCACTTTAGGTATTATGACTTGTACGCATGGTCGGAATTGAATTCCAGGGAATTCGGAGTTGATATGGAAAGAGAATTCTCATTTCGGAAGCTTTAAGTTGAATGAATCGACTAAGATTGGGTTTTCGAGTAAACGACCTCGAAATTGGGATTCAAAGGTTCAAGCAGGTTCGTATGATGATTTTGGACTTGGGCGTATGTCCAGATCAGGGTTTGGAAGACCTAGGAACGTTTCGGCTTCTATTGTGGAAGTTAGCATTTTGGAAGAATTTTATAAGATTGAGTTGAAGTGCATCTTAGTGTTATCAATATCCGTTTGGGATTCCGAGACTGGAAATAGCTTCGTATGATGATTCTGGTATTGGAAGCACGATCGGAAGTGAATTCGAAGGTCCATGGGTCATTTTGGAGTCATTTGGCTAAAAAATAGAAATTTGAAGGCTTTTGGAGAAGTTTGACCGGAAGTGGACTTTTTGATATCGGGTCGGAATCTGATTTCAGAAGTTGGAGTAGGACCGTAATGTAAAATGTGACGTGTGTGCAAAATTTGAAGTCAATCGGGCGTGATTTGATAGGTTTCAACATCGAATGTAAACGTCTGAAATTCTAAATTTCATTAAGCTTGGATTGGAGGCCGATTCTTGATTTTAGCATTGTCTGATATGATTTGAGGCCTCAAGCAAGTCTGTAATGTGTTTTAGGACTGGTTGGTATTATTGGTTGGGGTCCCGGGGGCTTAGGTGGATTCCGGATGGTTAACGGATTAAATTTGGAATTTGAAGAAGGATTGAAGCAGCTAGTATCTGGTGTAACCGCACCTGTGAGGTTTTGGCTACTGGTGCGGAGCCGTAGAAGTGGCTAAGTGGGACGCAGATGCGTTGCTGGGCCAGAAGTGAAGAGACCGCAGATACGGTCTTGTAGCCGCAAAAGCGGGACCGCACCTGTGGTGGTTGAGGCGCAAAAGCGGAAAGGGAAACCTATTGACAAACCGCAAAAGCGATCAAGTGACCGCAGGTGCGGAAATGCTAGAGGCAACGTATTCTTTTAAAAATTGGGGGTTGGTCATTTTCCCCCATTTTTACTCGGTATGGACGATTTTTGAGAGCTTCAAGTGGGGGGTTTTTCATCATCAAAAACAAGTTAATCTAACCCCACCCATATCGAGTTAAATGTATTGATTGTGTATTGATTTTAGCATGTAAATTGGTAAAAACTTGGGGTTTGAGGTAAAACCTAGAAATTTAAATTCTTGGATTTTGACCACGATTTTGGGTATGGGATTAAGAGAAAATCATGTATTTGAGTTCGTGAGTTCATGGGTAAACTTTATCTTCAAGAAATTTCGTAATCCGGACAAGTGGGCCCGAGGGAAAATTTGTCAACTTTTCGATCGATGTCAGGAATTGTTATAAATTGGATTGTAATGAGTAATTGAACATATATTAATGGATTTGCATAATTATTGTCTAGTTTTGGAGTGTTTAGCATCGATTTGAGTCTTTGGAAGGGCGTGGAATGCCCGTTATGGATCTTCCGAGCGAGGTGAGTCTCCTTTTTAACCTTATAAAAGGGAATTGTCCCCATAGGTGATTTAATTGAATATGTGTTGCTAAGTTTGAGGGCTACGTACGCACGAGGTGTCGAGAGTCCATGCGTAGTTACAATTATACTTATGTCCGGGTAGTCTAGGACCCAAAAGCATGCTTAATTGTAATAAATACAACCTTATTAATAGTTTAAATTGCTTAAATCATATCGACGTGGCAAATGATTTTCTAAAAGAGTTAAAATTCATCTTCATGACTTGTAGAAAAGGAAATTTACACCTCCTTGAATAATTGTCTCCTCGATGAATGTCTTGATGACTGTTTGAGTATGTCTTTCTATGTGTACATGTGTCGCATGCATGATTCGCGAGAAGGGTGATTGTTTATTTATATTTGATCGTGTCGCATGTATTATTCATGAGCGGGGTAATAGATGCACTTATGGTCCGCGCCATTTGACCCTCTGTCAGTGAACGGTTTAAATATTGTTGGATCGGGCCATACGTCTACGGCATGATTTGCGCATGCTTGCATTGCTTGACTTGGGATTTATAGATGTTGATATTTTCCCTCCCTGACTTGAGAATAATTGTATAAAATGTTGAAAAGGAATTTGAGAATTTCCTATTAAAGAAAGAATTGTTTACTTGTTTCATTCTATTGAATTACAATCCTGTTATAAAATCCCCCATTTATTATATTATGGACGTATTATTATTGGATCACTAGTAAGTATCGAAGTCAACCTCTCGTCTCTACTTCTTCGAGATTAGACGAGATACTTACTAGGTACACATTATTTTCGTACTCATGCTACACTTGATGTGCATTTTTGTGGCACAGGCGCAGGCACATGCATTCCTAGTGGCCTACTGGGCGTAGCAGCATGGATGATATGGGGACTAGGTGAGTTGCATTTCTCAATGCGACCAACAACTAATATAGTCTCTTTTAGCGTATTGTATTTACTTTCTATCCAATTTGTATTCCAGACAATTATTGTACCTTATTCGATTTTTTAGTAATTTCTCATGCAATTGTGACACCGGGTTCTGGTATGTTTATGGGAGTAGTCAGTATTTTACAATAGTTAAAGATATCATTATTTATTCAGTGGAATTTATTCTTTATTGTTTAAATGTATAAAAGGAGTGAATTCAAGACTATCTAAAATGATAAATTACTAGTTATTTAGTGTTGGCTTGCCTGACAATGGTATCAGGTGCCATCACGACCCTTAGTGGATTTTGGGTCGTGACAACATGGTATCAAAGAACTAGGTTCCCTTAGGTCTCACGAGTCATGAGCAAGTCTAGTACAGTCTCGCGAATTGGTACGAAGATGTCTTTACTTATCTTGATTCTTCATTCGTACGATTTGATTCCTTGAGGCTTATGCCCTTGTTTCCTTCCTACTCAATCTTACGCGATGCGAATCGCTTGTTACAAATCGAGAATTGAAGAATTGTAATGGTACCACCGATGTGGTACGGGATGTTTCGCCCGGTATAGTTGGTTGGGCTTCTGTAATCGCCTTGCGGAAGGATTTTTCTATTGTTTCAGCTTGGTAGTTGTGCTTCTAAGAGCTTGGAGGCTATGCAAAGGTTGCTATTTTGCTCACGATTGTTATCGCACAGTATTTATGTCACGACCCTAAATCCAGACCTGGTCGCGATGGCACCTCTCGTGAAGACAAGGCCAGCTGACACATTCCAATTCGAAGTTAAACAGCTAAACAGGAATAAAATAGGCTAAAATATGATTTAATGATACTACGGAGCAGATAATATCATAAAAATGCGGAAGTACAACCCAAGCACATCCCAAACCGGGGTGTTACTAGTCATGAGCATCTACTAAGGTCTAAATACAACTGCCAAAGTCTGAAATGTACTAAGTACAGACTAATAGAATAAAGAGGGAGAAAAGCAGTGATGCGAACGCCGGTAGCTACCTTACTAAACTCCGATAACTCTGCCTCTAATCAACCAATACCCACTACCGGGCTCAGAAAATAGCTAAATCTGCACACAAGTGTAGGGAGTAAAGTGAGTACTCCGACTTACTGAGTAATAATCATAAATAAAGACTGAGTGATAAGAAATCACGAAAAGTGCATCAACATGTTGTATAGAAGTAGTACAAAACCAGTAAGAAAGCAATGAAGTTGTGAAATCTCTTAAAGCATCTTAGCTCAGTGTAAAACTTCTTCAAAAAAGGATTTTCAAAAGTTAAGCAATTGAATGCAAAACAACTAGAATAGATAAGCATAGAGAATCCGGCCCTCGGGCACAGTTACACAACTAAACATGTAAATGACAGGTAAATAAACAGATAAACACATTAAGGTTCTTCCCTCAGGCTATAACTCAACAACTCCGCCCCTCGGGCAATATCTCAGATCAATACTAGCCCCTCAGGCAATCACATAAAATAATACCAGCCCCTCGGGTTATATCTCACATCACAATCGGTACCCGTGCTCGCTGGGAATATGCAGACTCCTGGAGGGGCCCCTTACGGCCCAAGTGCAACATCAAGCCATCTCGTGGAATCATAATCAGGCTCTCGGCCACATATCAATATCAAGCCACCTCATGGCATACAATCTCAGGCCCTCGACCTCATAATCAAAATCAGTGTATCACCACTGCGGCGTGCGGACCGACCCATAATATATCTTCACAACACAGGCCCTCGACCTTACTCAGCCAAAAATCACATAAGCCTCTCGGGGAACAGTAAAACAGTATTTCTCATCCCAAAACATCATTTAAATATCATTTGAGTATTAAAAATGAGTGAACATGGCTGAGTTTTGAAAACAGTGGAAAATAACATGACTGAGTTCAAGTATAAAGTCAAAACAGTGAGGGAATATCAACAAAAAATCCTCGAAGGGTTCAAATAATTGGCACGAAGCCAAATTAATAGTGATAACAAATAGATTACAGTCAAATAAGCAGAAAAATCATCAATCGGGATGGACCAAGTCACAATCCCCAATAGTGAAGGACCCCATGCTCATCATCAAGCATGTGCCTCACCTCAATATAGCACTACGATGTGCAATCCAGAGTTTTAAGCCCTCAGAACATTATTTACAATCATTACTCACCTCTAACTGGTCAAATCTCTAGCTTTCGATACCTTTTCCCCTCGAATCGGCCTCCACTTGCATCGAATCTATCCACAATTAGAACGAGGATGTCAAAATAGGCTAAGGGAACGAAGCCCAAGCGAAAACAAATCCCGAAATTACCAAACCCGACCCCGAGGCCCACATCTCGGAATCTAATAAAATTAACATCAATGGAATCATCATCCTCTCACGAGTTCATACATATTAAATTTACCAAAATCCGACCACATATGGTCACTCAAATTCTAAAAATTTACTCTCCAATTTCAAGCCCTAATTACCCATTTTTGCTACTGATTTTCCATGGATTTCAAGCTTACAATGTTAAAATTCATCATAGAAACAAGTTTAGGGTCCAAAAATCTTACCTCCGTGAAATCCTCTTGAATTCCCTCTTCAATTAGCTCTGCCAAGCTTTCTCCATATGAAATATGGTGAAAACCCTCTCAAAATCGCAAAGGGTGCAATATATACTTTCTTCCTGGACATTTTTACATCTATGGCCCAAATTCTGCATCTGCGGTACCGCATCTGCGGTCAAGACCACCGCATCTACAGTCCTTACTTAAATTACCAAAACTGCCTCCACGACATATTTCCAGCATCTGCGACGTCGCAAATGCGATCACTGCTCATCAGGCCCCCTTTTGCTTCTGTGGCCAATTCCTCCGCTTATGCGGTGCCCAATCCGCAGGTGCGAAAATACCAGAAGCAGCAAATGAACAGCTGCAACAAAATCCAAACTTCTCTGTTAACCATCCGAAATTACCCCGAGGCCCTCGAGACCTCAACCAAAAGCACAAGCATCTTTTAATACCTTATTCAAACTTGTTCTAGTCATCAAAAAACCTCAAACAACATCAAATCACCTAAAACACATCGAATTCAAGCCAAACTTTCTAAAATCTTCCAAATTTCCACTCTTGATAAAAAATCCAACAAACCCACGTCCGAATAATCTGAAATTTTGCACACACATCCCAAATGACACAACGAAGCTACTGCCACTCTTGGAATTCCATTCCGACCATTATATCAAAATCTCGCCTACCAACCGAAAATTGCCAAAATCTCAATTACCCAATTCAATCCTAAACCTTCCACGGACTTCCAAAATGCATTCTGATCATGCTCCTACGTCCTAAATCACCTAAAGGAGCAAAACAAATCATAAAAATTTCTATCCAAGATCATATACAAGCATGTCAAATATTGGTCAAACCTTTCGAACTTCAAGCTTCAAACTAGGATCTGTTCTTCCAAATTCATTCTAATTACCCTGAAAACCAAAACCAACAATTTACATGAGTCGTAATACATCACATGGGGTAAGATATGCCCGGGAACTGACGAACAAAGTGTAAAAGCTCAAAATTATTGTTCGGGTCATTACAATTGACTTGATAGTAGGATACTTGCCTATGTGTTGGGTCGGTGAATGATTTGAAAGGAAATCTACTCAGTGCACAATTCAGAGATATGACATTCCATTTCTAAAGAAGTAAAAGACATTGGCCTATGAATGTCCAGATTTGGGGTGAAGGAGTAACGAGACTTGGTATTTTCGAGCGTGGTGGAATTTTCATCTGCGATGTAGTGTCTTCGTCGTCGATTGTATGTGTTAAGTTCGACGGTGTTATGGTCTTCTACAATTCGCCTTTGAGGTAAGATATTATGAAATAATATTAGAGAAATGAATGTTAGATATTGCGGGGTGCGGTGGTTCAGGATTGAATCAGTGTTTCTACTGTTGACGGCTTGAGAAAGATGATCTTCAGAAAGGTTTTAAGTTAATAGCGATTTGTGAGTTCAAGTGCTACGAAGATAGATTTTATTTAAGGCAACAATTGAACAGCAAATGATGTGGAAGGGCATGTGGGGAGTGTCAGACAGTGGTTAAAATTTCTAGAAAGCCAGGTATGAGAAATAAAGGTCGAGTAGTCGATTAAAGGGGTGAGTTCCACCAAAGTGGGAGAGTGACGAAGTTGCATATGGGATTTGTGGTAGGATAACTACGTACCTTAAGGAGAGTTTGAAATGATTTGGGAATTTTAGTGAGTGGTGATTGGGGTCTATGGATTTAATTTGAAGTATGGGCTATTATGCGGCAGGAGATTTGATATAACATAAATGAGGTGCTTTAAATGAAGAAGGATTCAACATAACTTTGAATTGGAAGGATGTTGCAGCATATTTAATTGATATCCATGTGAGGTGAATGGACTTGTGCGGCTAGAGAGTAAGCTCGGACTCAGGATGGATTATTGATGTCGTATTGATTGTACCCCGTGCAGCAGCGTTGGAAGATGTCGGCACGTAAATTCCACAGGTGGGTTATCTCCAGTGAGCAGATCGGCGGTCACATGGTTGGCAAAGCTTCTGTGAAGAATTTATTGGTTATACAGCAAAGAGATTAGTCGTGCGAATGTGGTTGATGATATAGAGTATAAAAGGGGTTTTACAAAAAGATTCCAAGAATTATTGCGGGTGATTGCGCAAGGTTATGTCAATAAGAGATAAAGAATCCTACTAAATTCCATAGTTGTTTAATAGTGGCTTCAAGCTAAGTGGGAGAGTCCCACCACCTATGATTGGGTTGCATGGTTAACTAGTTGCGAGGTTTCTGGTTATTAGCATATTGATGGGTTATTTAAACTATGGGAAAAGAATATAAGTGGTAATTTTAGCAAAGGATATGTTAAAGGTGTGCTATGGTTGGCCTTATTGGTTGATGTTCAGACTTGGGAAGGATTCAGGATTTATGCCTTGTATAGATATGGGTTTCAAGGGAAGTGATTCTGTCGGGTGCCTCGTCGAGAAGGTATTTATGTTCTAGAAGATTCATGGAGTTGATTATATTCAGGGCCAAGTTAGAGTGGGTGGATCTTAACAACGGTCCTAGTGGATTCAAAGGGGCAAAGTGTGGTGCCTAATGATTTTGAGCCTATAGGTAAATTTAAGAATCAATCTTTGTAGAAACTTATGAGAAGAGGCCTAGAATGTTCAATGATGTTTTCACTTGCAGTGTAGCATTGGGAGGTATAAAATGGTTCGTGGGATTTGAGACAGCATAGTCTCATGATTCAAGTTCTCTCGGGATGAGTGTGGATGGAGTGTGTTATGTGTTGAATAGAGTTATTATTATTTCTAAGGCAATAAAAGATAAATTGGAAGAAGATAGATTAGTTAGCCATAGTTGAATTGGCATATTGGTAGTAGTGATCAGTTCCAGCGTGATCAAGTTATGCAAGTGATTTGTGCCGGTACATGTGAGGCTTGTCGGCTGCCTAATCGATGTTATTCAGAAGTATTCTATTGTTATGGCTTGTTATGTGTAGGTGGATCCCCGGAAGGTCTACGGTGGCTTAGACAACTACGTAGATATTTGCATATTTTACGTTTATGAGAATTCACCTGTGTGTTGCTATGGTTCTCCTGAAATGAGTTAAGTAAAAAAATTTTATATGATGAAGTGTTAATCTTTTAGTGGTTCCGGGGTTATGATGAAAATCGTGTTCTATCGTATATTGGCATGTTGGGTGCAGTGAGTGGTATGGAATTTGAAGTGAGGATCAAGGTTGCAGTTCGATGTTGACAAGGACGTCACGAGCTCGGTTGAGCAGGAAAGGAGTTTCGATGTTTAAAGTAAGTTGGTATTGTCTTCAGCATCACCTGAGATTGGTGTTTTGTGAAAAAGTATTTTCATCCTAGTTAAGGGTTCTTGATCGCTCTTCAGCGTTAGTGCAATCGGTGGTTTGGATGTACAAGTTTGATATCTGTCATGAAAGGTTGTAGGAACGTGCCTCACGTGAAGGTTGTATAAGTGTGGCATATAGCCACTTGATTGATTCAAGATTTAAACCAAGTATGAAGATTGTAGTGATGTCATTAAAATTGAGAATTGATGTCTGGAGGGCACTCGGTTTATTGGGTTGTGGATTGTGGAGGATTACTCCGGTTATGATGGTTGTTCTTGTGTGTTATGAGAAAAAGGGGGTGATTATGGACCTTTGAAAGGTTATTAGCTTAGTTCAGTGCGATGAAAATCATCTTGAGGTCTGTGAATGGATTTAAATGTGAATATGGGCTCTATATCAGGCCATATGTGTTCATTTCAGCAATGCGCTCCTTATGGAAGAGTAGCCGGGGTGTTATTTCATTGTCAGCAATTTCATGTAATGATATATTACAACGTGTGAGTTGTGAGACGGCTTGGTGAATTCCTTAAATGTTGAGGTTCCGCGTAGAGATGATGTTATATGTGCATAATGGCTCTTGAGATTCAGATCGTATATCGCACCTCAGTTGTGCTTGAGTTTGTAGCTTATAGTGCTATATGTCTCCCCAGGGATGGTATTATGCACTTAGCGTGCTTGTGACCAACATTCGTTATTTTGTTGTAATGAGCAATCTAGCTTGTGTGTATCTCCTTATGTGATTTTTATGTATGGGTTGGGTGGCACGCCGCCATGGGTATGTTGTGTTGATCGGGTTGTGCGCCGTAACAGTGTGATGTTGAGTACAGTTCCCTATATCTATTTTTATGTATTTTGATTCCTATTGTTTTAAGAAAAAACTTGTATTAGTTGTGTGAGTTGAGTAGTCCCTTCAAGAGTTCATTTTTCTTTTGTATCCCATTCGAATTGGCTATTGGCACATTGTGGCATCATATGAGACTTTTGATCATGTCTGGAGTGGCTTATTACCTGAGAAGTTCGTACTGGGTGATACGAAATCATTGAATTTAAGATTAGTACAATCTGATTATATGAAGTATATTAAGGAGCTAAGACCATTATTTGGTTCAGAATGAGTTGATGGTTATTGTCAGGAGTATAGACCCAATGATTTGTTGATTTGGCAGTTAGTTATGAATTTCTACACATCTCTTCTATCGTGGTGGTATTGTAAGAGTTAGAGCAAGACCTATGTATGTCATGAGGTGAAATGGGAGCATCAGATTCTTGGAATTTCGACTAATTTGATCAAAGAATATTATTGTGGTCCTCTGAATAAAGTGGTGCAAGGTGTGAATTCAGCTAAAGTATGCAGTCATGTTTTGGTGTTGCGTGTAGTTATTGATATGGTGAGTGTTCGTTAGAACAGGCCTGGAGGAGAATTTCAGATGTTGGAATTGTGCTCTAAGTCTTATTTGCTTAAGTGAAAAAAGATTTCTTCAGATTGATTGTGCAAAGGTGCCCAGCTGAGTTGAGGTAGCACGGGTAGGTGCTCGGGGTGTTAAACAGTGATTTCGGACAACTCCTGCACAGTTCTTAGCACGATCGAGGACGAACATATGTTTAAGTGGGAGAGAATGTAACAACCCGACTGATCATTTTGAGCTCTAGCGCATCGTTGAGCAGTTTTAGGCCATGAGCAGTTTCACTTCAGGTATTATGACTTGTACGCATGGTCGGAATTGAATTCCGGGGAATTCAGAGTTGATATAGAAAGAGAATTCTCATTTCAGAAGCTTTAAGTTGAAAGAATTGACGAAGATTGCGTTTTCGAGTAAACGACTTCAAAATTGGGATTCGAAGGTTCCAGCAGGTTTGTATGATGATTTCGGAATTGGGCGTGTCCAGAACGGTTTTGGAAGACCCGGGATCGTTTCGGCACCTATTATGGAATTAGCATTTTGGAAGAATTTTATAAGTTTGGGTTGAAGTGTATCTTAGTGTTATCAATGTTTGTTTGGGATTCTGAGCCTAGAAATAGCTCCGTATGGTGATTCTGGTGTTGGGAGCGGGATCAGAAGTGAATTCGGAGGTTCGTGGGTCATTTTGGAGTCATTTGGTTAAAAGATAGAAATTGAAGGTTTTTGGAGAAGTTTGATCGGAAGTGAACTTTTTGATATCGGGGTCGAAATCTGATTTTAGAAGTTGGAGTAGGTCCGTAATGTCAAATATGATGTGTGTGCAAAATTTGAGGTCAATCGGACGTGATTTGATAAGTTTCGACATCGAATGTAGAAGTCTAAAATTCTAAAGTTCATTAAGCTTTGATTGGAGGTCGATTCATGATTTTAGTATTGTTTGATATGATTTGAGGCCTCGACCAAGTCCGTAATGTGTTTTGGGACTGGATGGAATGATTGGTTGGGATCCCGGGGGCCTCGGGTGGATTTCGGATGGTTAACAGATCAAATTTGAAATTTGAAGAAGGATTGAAGCAGCTGGTATCTGGTGTAACCGCACCTGCGAGGTTTTGGCCGCATGTGTGGAGTCGCAGAAGGGTCTAGGAGGGATGCAGATGCGGTTCTAGGCCCGAAGTGAAGAGACCGCAGATGCGGTCATATAGCCACGGAAGCGGGACCGTACCTGCGGTGGTTGAGGAGCAGAACTGGAAAGGGCGGCCTGGTCAGAAACCGCAGAAGCGATCAAGTGACCGCAGGTGCGGAAATGCTGGAGGCAATGTATTCTTTTAAAATCGGGGGTTGGTCATTTTTCCCCCATTTTTACTTGGTGTGGATGATTTTTGAGAGCTTCAAGTGGGAGTTTTTCATCATTAACGACAAGGTAAGCTAACCCACCCATCTTGAGTTAAATGTATTGATTGTGTATGGATTTTAGCATGTAAATTGGTAGAAACTTGGGTTTTGAGGGAAAACGTAGAAAATTGTATTTTTGGATTTTGACCACGATTTTAGGTATGGGATTAAGAGAAAATCATGTATTTGAGTTCGTGAGTTCATGGGTAAACTTTATCTTCGAGAAATTTCGTAATCCGAACACGTGGGCCAGAGGGCAATTTTGTCAACTTTTCGATCGATGTTAGGAATTATTGTAAATTGGATTGTAATGAGTAAATGAACATATGTTAATGGATTTGCATAAATATTGGCTAGTTTTGGAGCATTTAGCATTGATTCGAGTCTTCGGAAGGGCGTGGAATGCCCGTTATGGATCTTCGGAGCAAGGTGAGTCTCCTTTCTAACCTTGGAAGAGGGAATTATCCCTATAGGTGAATTAATTGAATATGTGTTTCTAAGTATGGGGGCTACGTACGCACGAGGTGACGAGAGTCCATGCATAACTATTATTATGCTTATGTCCGGATGGTCTAGGACCCAAAAAACATACTTAATTGTAATAAATGCAATCTTATTGATAGTTTAAATTGCTTAAATCATATCGAAGTGGCAAATGATTTTCTAAAAGAGTTAAAATTCATTTTCATGACTTGTAAAAAGGGAAATTTACACCTCCTTGAATAATTGTTTCCTCAATGAATGTCTTGATGATTGTTTGAGTATATCTTTCTATGTGTACCTGCGTTGCATGCATGATTCGCAAGCAGGGTAATTTTTTATTTATATTTGACCACGTCACATGTATTATTCGCGAGCGGGGTAATAGATGCATCTATGGTCCGCGTCATTCGACCCTTTGGTAGTGCACAGTATAAATATTATTGGATCGGGTCGTACATCTACGGTATGATTTGCGCATACTTGCATTGCTTGCCTTGGGATTTATAGATGTTGATATTTTCCCTCCCTTACTTGAGAATAACTGTATAAATGTTGAAAAGGAATTTGAGAATTTCCTATTAATGAAAGAATTATTTACTTGCTTCATTCTATTGAATTACAATCCTGATATAAAAATCCTCGATGTATTATATTATGGATATATCATTATTTGGACCACTAGTAAGTGTCGAAGTCGACCACTCGTTTTTACTTCTTCGAGATTAGATGGGATACTTACTGGATACACGTTGTTTTCATGCTCATGCTACACTTGCTGTGCATTTTTATTGCACAGGCACATGTATTCCTAGTGGCCTACTGGGCGTAGCAGTATGGATGATACGGGGACTAGGTGAGCTGCATTTCTCGATGCGACCCGCAACCAGTATAGTCTCTTTTAGCGTATTGTATTTACTTTCTATCCAATTTGTATTCCGGATAGTTATTGTACTTTATTCGATTCCTTAGTAATTGCTCATACACTTGTGGCTCCGGATTCTGGGATGTCTATGGGAGTAGTCAGTTTTTTAAAATTATTAAAGATATCATTATTTATTCAGTGAAATTTATTCTTTATTGTTTAAATGTATAAAAGAAGTGAATTCAGGAATATCTAAAATGAGAAATTACTAGTTATTTAGTGTTGGCTTGTGGTGTTCCGCGCCATCACGACCCTTTACTGAATTTTGGATCGTGACAATATTGGACTATATGATACTTGACATCTATATTTCTCTGAATCTCATTTTTCATAAAAATAATTATTTTTTCTATTTACTTTAATATAAATTATATTTTAATAATATTTTAGCTGTTATAAGTATTTCTTTTAGCAATACTTGTTACTACATTTATTTATACTTATAGTATTTGTAAATAAAAAGTAAAGAAGGTAAAAATATGTATGAATATAACAAGAAAAGGATCCAATTTACCAAGCCTCAAGTCCCAAAAACCTAAGCCCTAACGTTATTGCGCTCTCCAGCCGCCACACCCTTCCCCATCTTCTCCACTTACCTCGTCAACACATTTGAATGCGAAAGAGGTACAAAGGCTCAATGTAAATCTCACTCTTTGTCACTTTCTATAATCTGTATTTTCTTTGGGGTCATTTCTTTGTTCCTCTTTATTGTTTTCAATATGTATTTCATACTTTGTTATTTGAAACTTATGCTTGATTTGGTAGAAGCATCTTTATTCTTTTTCTTAGTTAATTAGGAAGAAAACAGTTTGAATCTTTATGCTCATTGTTAGATTGGTATATCATAAAAATTATTTTTCAGTCTATTATTTTGACTATATATTTTTTTTCCTTACTTGAATGAACTCTTGCTAGTTTTTAGGCATGTTGTTGTTCATGTTAATATTAGGTTTCCTGCCTCATGTTTCTTTGCTATTAATCTATTTTTTTTCATTGAAATGATAAGTATAATACACATACTTATTCCTTAATATAAATATAAATATAAATATATATATATATATATACACACACTAGTATCTATAAACGTGCGTTGCACGTTAATAATGATACATAATGGTTTAAATATTTATTTAGATGAAGGAATAATAAAATTTAATTAATGAGAAAATTTTTATATATATTA
>MU669529.1:0-15288 GCA_026770625.1 Nicotiana glauca
TAGAATTTGGAGGGGGTATTTTAGCGAATTTCAATGGCCTTCCCTAAATATTTCTACGATAGAACCTTCAGGCACGAATTAATTAAATTATTTCCTTAAATGCGGGTGTGCATTGATCGCAACCCAAATCCAAATCTCGACAAAGTCAAACTGTGCTAACGAAAACGGGTGCCTTGATGGCGACGAGGTCGAAAACGTACTTTCACAATGTCGCAAGTCTTTCAAATAAATAATAATTAAAGTTTATAAATAAAAGCACAAAANCCGTCTTTTAATTGGAAAAACTCTTTTTATGCTTATATATATCCCTTTTGCCGGGGTGTAAGCGCCGTAAAAAGAGGTGTGACAATATTTCCTAACGAAGACCTACTACCCCATAGAACAGAAGGAGTTGGACCAAGTCCTAAACCACGAACATACCCACTTTTTTCATTTCCCAACACCCGAGAATACACATCGCCTTCCCAAGCAACACTACAAGGAGTTTCTTCAGTAGATCTCTCACTATTGCTCATCATTTCATTTATCATTTCATAACCATAGAATAGACAATAAATCAATTTTGGAATTCATGAAAAAAATGCACATTGTTTGACGGAGTCATCAAACCAACAAAATAAAAGAAAGAATAAATATTACGATTGTCTTGACAGAATCATCATCCAGTGGCCTACCATCCTTACGTTTTTTATGAGTTAATAAGAAAATTTCTGCTCGTGTAGGCTCAATCCCATTTACAGCCTAATACAATAAAAAAGGTATGAGATATGCGTTACAAAAAAAGGTCTAAAATATTATAGTTTGTAATTTTCACAAGTTTACCTGCTCATTCATCAAAGTAGCAATACTTTTGGATCCTCCTGTGTGAGGCATCATTTGCTTGGCCCTATTGTTTCTATTTGCATGGGTACGTCTCTGTCATTAAAATATTAAAAATATATCTTCTAAATCATAAATAAAAATTGAGCATAAATAAAATAAAAACACTATGAAAATGAGCAGACTAGGAGAATTTTCAAGTTTCATACCTTAGCTTTATCAGAAAGCCAATAAGAGACAAGACCACTCCATTGATCCCTCGGTATGCGACTTGGTCTATTTTTAGTAATGCGTCTTTAGTCTTATATTTTGGCGTATACTCACCCTTTAAATCGCACTTGTAATCTTTCCATTTCTTTCCTAGTGACTTTAAGACCCACGCTTCTCCACGTTTTAGGATAGAGAACTTCTTCTGAAAAAATAAAAGCCAACATTTAGAAGATAACATCATGTATCAATAGCAAGGACATGACATGCTAGAATGATGGAGGATTAACAAAAAGTTGCAGAACCAATATCTGACAGAGGTGGTGTTGCCCAGATATATGGGAAAGAAAGTGTTGACTGAGTTTGAGACGTAGCACTCACTGAAGAGTGCACTTCAAAAATTCAAAGAAAGCCTTTGCAAGAGCAAAAGAATTTGGGTAGCTTCACCATCCCCCTGCTAATTGGTAAAGTTGATTTAAGCAGAGCTTTATAAGGTTTAGGTGCATGTATAAATCTAATTTCATTATCATTATTTAAGCAAATAGGCTTGGGGGCTCTACGACCTACCACAATCATATCACAGTCAGTAGATAGGTCTTTGGCTTATCCAGAAGGAGTGATTGAGGATGTGTTGCTATAGATTGAATAGTTTATCTTAGCTTCCTAACGAATTTTATTAGTCTACACTATAAGGCTGATGAGCAAGTTCATATCATTTTCGAATGTCCTCTCTTGGCTATTGGAGATGGAACCATCAAGGTTAGGGAAAAATTGATCATGAGAGTGGACAACAGAAGGCAGCCTTCAATGTATACCGAGTGATTCAGTTGTCTTGTCATCACGAGGACCTTGCTATGATCTCTATACTGGAAGTAGATGATCCAGTTTTGGGTTCAAGAGTCTATCTAGATGATTCTCTAGAGAAAACATTTATGTTGTTGGACAGTTTAGAACTTGATAAGGAGGTTGATGAGATGATGCATTTTCCAGATGCATCATGTGAATACATCAGAGAAGAACTCCAATTTAAAGCATAATGTGATGTCCAAACAAGTACTTCCAATGTCCAGTAAACAACTTAGACTGGTGATCTTTTCAGATCAATAGATAACAGGGTGAAGCCATATAGACATGTTGTCCATGATGTTTATGAAAATAGATTCGTAATATAAGTCCATCTTTCTAGTTGAAATCCAATTGAAAGTATATCTACCAACATTTACACAGGCAGGTATTTTGGTAATAGCATGTCAGTCACCAATATGTCTGGCACAAATACATGCCTAACAGAAACGAAAAGGGGAAAATGGTCTGGCAGAAATCATAGAATAGAACAGGCAATTTCTTATATGCAACAATTAAACTGCATTGTTATGTGTTGTATTAACTAAGCTCAGGAAATTTCTAGAAGAGAGCTTCAATAGCAATGAATGCAATATTTGAATCTTCCCCCTGCTATAAGGAAAGTATCAGAAGAAAATCATCAGCTGAGAGCAGAAAGTATAGACAGCTTAGTGTGATCTTTTACATAAATAGATAGCAAGGTGAAGTGCAGGTGAGGATCTTGACTCACTAGCACTATCGACCAAGAGCAAATTAAACCTTATTGCTCAAGTTTTTATACCTAGAAATTCTCCAACTAGAAGCTTAAATCAAGCTACAGCAACATCTACAAGGCAGACCATTCCAGCTGCAAGTAATGCAGGTGCTCGAGAAGTCACAACACCAAATCTGGGCAGCTGGTGACCACAAATCCAGTTATTTCAGAGGAGGAGAGAGATTTTGGATGCAATGGTAAGTTTCATGCCTATAAATCCTACTACGCTTATCACAGGTCCTATAAGTAAGAGCAAGAACAGATTGCAAAGCATAGGACAACAACAAAGTATTGCAGTGATGACAATGTTATTGATCCAGGGGACATAAGTATATATGATAATAATAATAATAATAATAATAATAATAATTACATACCCTCACAAAATCCACTAATTTCTTCTTTTTCTCTTTGTCAAAATTTCTCCAATCATCTACATGAAGAGGTGTTAGCTCTGGAGTACTTAAAAGAGGCTTATGGCAACCCACCGACATTCAGGAAAATGGTCAAAATACTAGTGTCCAAGGATCAAATCTGGACAATAGCCAAATGCAAATTCACAATACTAGTGTTCAAGGATCAAATCACCTAAAGTGGCTAGTCAAAAACATAATGATCAAGCACATAATGGAGTTCAAATACTACCTAGAAGAGATGATTACAAGAATAGGAATTGGGAAAATTTCAGCCAAATTTATGGTACTTCATCAGGCAATAGGCTGGTTTTGGAAACGATTTCCAAGTCACGTAGCTACATCTGCAATTAGGGACATGCCTTCATGTATCTGTTGATACATCAAGATTACAAGCAGAAAATGTATACAAAACTAGATGAGGCCAAGTACTACACCTACAACAAATGTTATGCTAATAACTGCTTGTGCGAGTGCCTACATGATACCTGCTCCGCTTCTATGCCTTTTCCTTCAATATATGCAGTAGGGTGGACACACTATGGGACAGATCATGATCTACAGTATGCACGGAAGACAGAGTTACTGGGCAATGAGTTATACAGATGCTATTATGGCATGCTTAGTGCTAGTTTTTATTCAAGAACCTTACTACATTCTTAAATTTCTTTATCATTGGTTAATTAGTTCAGAATGTACTATCAGGATTGAGTATTCCTTGCTCGGTTATGGTAATATGGGCTATGTAATTACCTTAGCATATGACTTTACATCTTATAAGACACTACATTACTTTTATTTGTTTTGCTTTAGAATAAACAGATTCTTACAAAGAATCATGTCCGCTGACCAAAATAATTCAGATGAGTAGGAAGGGTAGGGTTCAAGAAAGATTAAAAAAGGTAGAAAATAGAGAGTCCACAACCCAAAATCTTATTAGCTTTGTTCCGTCTAGCAGTACCCTTAGAAAAAATACAGAGGAACCAATTCAAAGACAAGAAAACAGAAATTGTAAACACAAAAAGGCAGCAGATATAACAAACAACTATCAATCAGAGAAAACAACAAAAACGCAGCAAACAAACAAAAAACAATAGAGTAACAGGGGAAGAATCGATTCAATCAATCAACTATCAATCTAACAGCAAGCAGGGAGATATCACAAACAACTTAGCAAACACAAAAAAGCTATACTTTGATAGCGACGATTGAGCATATTCGAGCAGCATCAACCCAAAATCAACTCAAATCGCGACTCGAATAAAACAGAGAATACGACGATAGAGCATAATCGAGCAGCACATTCCTAACTCCACCGTTAATTGCGTCTGCTGGGTGAAAAAGCAAAAATACCTGGGGGGAAGAAGAGCAGTTATCCAGGGAAGAAGATGGCCGGAGACCTTCGATTCTATTAATTTGGCCGGCGATTCTACGATTCGATTCTGCGATTCTGGCTGGGGAAAAAGAACAGTTATCCCGTTCAATGAAATGATAAAAACTCGCCAGACCTTTATGTAGACTCTGTAAATTGTATCCTATTCGATGAAGGAAAATCGATATGTGAGATTCCTATCCTATTCGATGAAGGAAAATCGTATCCCATTCAGAATATGTTTTCCTAAGTTTTCTGGTTGGAGGCGATCGATTATTTTTTATGCAAATTGGAGGGAATCCATCAATTACTTTTTGTGCAAATTGGAGGGAATCGATTGATTATTTTTTTGTGCAAAATAATTTGGAGGGAACGATTTATTTGGCAGGGAGGGAAAGTTTTTTTTTTTTAAAAAAAAGGGAAAACCTATATGCGCGGTTAGTCCATTAATTGTTTTTAATGGAAATTTATTTTAATTGCCGGTAAAAGGTTATTTTTTAGTGGCCAATGATCATTGCCGCGTATATTTTAGCTTATAGAATATATCAGCGACAATTGACTTATTGCCGCTAAATAATTGCTGCCAAATGCCCTTTTTGTAGTAGTGATCATCGTAAATAGTGAATCGTACTTTGTTGCTTTAGTTTCCACTGGCATCATGGAACTATTTTCTACATATGATTTCCTTTCGGATTTACTTGAGGAGTCTCCCCAAGAAGAAAGAGCCTACTTAATGATATTGTTTGCAGCACTTTTTTGATTGAATCTTTTCTCTAGAACCGGGTTCCTTTTTCCTGCTTTGTCAGGATTTTGCTTGTACTACTCCTGTCTCGCGAGTGGGCAGTCTTCGATGAAATGTCCTAACTTTTCACATTTGTGACAGAGATCGTTGTTCCTTGTTTTACTTGAATTGCCCCACATTGGTATGCCACAGTTTCTTCGAACCATTTTTTGAAATCTCTTAGTCACTATCTTCACACTT
Organism: Nicotiana glauca; assembly: GCA_026770625.1. Taxonomy (NCBI): domain Eukaryota; kingdom Viridiplantae; phylum Streptophyta; class Magnoliopsida; order Solanales; family Solanaceae; genus Nicotiana; species Nicotiana glauca. Next base: position 5,391 of record MU669529.1, read on the forward strand.
GAATCACTCATTTTAGCTTTAAGCACCGGGTTCTTTTCCTTCTTAGGCTCTCTTCTTTCACTGTCTTTCTTTTTTCCATCTCGTATGTTTTTAGATTACCAATCAACTCATCCATGGTCAGAGTCTGTAGATCTTTAGCCTCCGTGATGGCATTTACCTTACTTTCCCAAGACCCAGGTTGAACACTGAGAATTTTCCTTACAAGCTTGTTTCTTGGAATGACATCTCCAAGCGAGTGAAGCTCATTTATTATGGAGGTGAATCTGGTGTGCATGTCTTGTATGGATTCATCATCCTTCATCCCGAAGAGCTCATATTCTGTGGTGAGCATGTCAATTTTGGATTGTTTGACCTGGGTGGTTCCTTCATGAGCGGTTTGCAATGCCTCCCATATTTCTTTGGTAGTTTCACAAGCTGAGACTCTGTGGTACTCATCAGGTCCTATGCCATACATAAAGATTTTCTTGGCACGATAGTTCTTTTCTACAGATTTTCTGTCAAAGTCGTTGTACTCTCTTTTTCCTTTAGGCGCCATTTGATCTGTTTCTTCAATCTTGTTCATGGGAACATATGGACCATCACATATAATGTCCCACAACTTTGAATCTTTTGCCATAATCATGCATCCTGGTCTTCCACCAGCTGTAGTATTGACTGTTGAATCTGGGAGGTCTATAGGTTGATTGTCCTTCTTCAAAGTATGGTGGAGCAGCCATTGAGGATTTCTCCTAGGTGTTAGCCCGATAGAAGAAACTTGCTATGATACTAATTCATAGCCTGTATGAGTCCACCAAGCTATAGATTACCTGGTCCTCTATGAGATAATACATGGAATGCAGTAACTACTGAGTGTAAAGAAGGCTAGAGATTTTCTAGGTGGAAAAATCCCACACAAGGGGATCAAAAAAACCACGACCTACACCTGTAGGCTTTAACCTCAACTAACTTTTAATCTACCTATTACAAGTCACTTTGCAATACATCCGATTGCAAAGACTTCAAACTAACTTGTGATGCACCACCACAAGCCACTCTATAACTCTCCTATTTACAAAGGATTTAACGTATGACTATTCTTAGTCACAACATAAACTTCTAAAGTTTACGAATTTGGTTTGTTCTTAAGACAATGCTTCTAGAAAAGCAAACTAGGAATTACAATGTAGAATAATAAACAAGATTACAACTCAACTATGGACATACAATAAAACTTGGTTAGAAACTGATCCTTAGTCGAGTTGTCTTCTTGTTCTTGACGCACCAGTGACCTCAATGCAGGACGAATGCTTTTTCTTCTTTTGCAAAAATCACTGAATGCACAAGAGAAGTCTATCTTGCACCAGGTTGTTTTATCACAAAATATATCACAATAGGTAGTAATGTCAACTCTTGGTGTACTTCTTCCCAGTGAGAAGTGACTGTCGCACTGTCGCACTGTCTGCACAGCCGCTTCTGAGCAGTTACGTTCCAGCTGGATAGTGGACTTTGTACTTCTGTCAGGACACACCAACGAACCTGGTCTTGATTGTGTTTCTCATCTATAACATTTGCCAGATGGTCACTTTCTTCTGCTATGTTCCAGTTGTGCACTTGACCTGTACTTTTGTTAGAGAATCCCAAGGGAGCGGGTCCCTATTGTGTTTCTCTTTATATTGATCGCGTGTAGCCACTGACTTGTTCTGTTGTTGAAGACATCGAAGACATTTAAGGGACCAACGCATCGGGTCCCTATTATGTTCCTCCCTATGGTCGTTCATCCATTTGTTGATTTTCAGACTTCGAATAGTTCACATGAGGTGTGTATCCTGTGGGACAAGATTCTCTATCTGGTTCTTAACAACAAGTTTGTTAGATCATCAAAACATGAGAAACATAAGGCTAAGTCATTAAAAACCCATAAAAACAATCCACGTTAGTTTTCAAAAATTCTATCAACTTACCTTTCATTTCCTGGCTGAGGTTGGCCCCAAGGTAGACTTTCCTTTCAGGCCAGGGTGCAAATAGTACTACAGCTTCCAATTCCTCAATCATTGTTTTGATGTTTTCATTTTCTTCTGGCTCTTGGATGGTATCGGGCCTCGAGTCTACATCTGTTCGCCCGGGCTCAGTTGAGGTTTGTGTTGCATCATCCTCAACTAAATTCTATGATTGCTATTTTTCTTCATTTTTTGCGCTTGAATCTGCTACAAAATTAATGCTCCTGGACGCTTGCTGGTTACCACTATTTTGTTGTATTTCCCATTGTGAAGGGAATTTAATAACTTGATGCAAGGTAGACAGAACATCATTTATTTCGTGAATCCATGGTCTATCGATAATCATATTGTAATCCATATCCATTTCTACCACTTGGAATTTGATGTCTTTGACTACTCCTTCAGCAAATATGGTGAGTGTTATCTCGCCTTTTGTTACGATGCTCAAGTTGTCAAAACTAGATAACGTTTGAGCCATGGGTATTAACTTATCACCAGCTTGCATTTCATTTATCACTCTTAATAGAATGATATTCACGGAACTACCTGGATCAATTAAAACTCGTTTCACATTAGTATCATGTATAAGTAAAGAAATTACCAGTGCATCATTGTGTGGGGTTAGCACGCCATCCACGTCTGTATCATCAAACGTAATATTATCTTCTTCCACAATTTTTCAAACTCACTTCCCATACGTAACCATTATTTTAAACACATTCCTTGCTGCTATAATGCCATTGATCTCTTCTCCCCCACTTATGACATTAACCGTCCTTTTTGTTCAAGAGGGTTTTGGAGGCTCCTGTCTATTTTTCATATATGCATGATTTCCTTTTTCACTAAATAATTTAGTTAGATACCCTTGTTTCAATAAATGTTGAACTTTACCTTGCAGCAATCTACAATCCGCCATTTTGTGACCGTGATCATGGTGAAACTCACACCAATAATTAGGATTTCGCTTTTTTGTATTTGATCTCATTTCATTTGGCCAGCGTACCTTGTCGCTCATACTCCTTAAAACAGCCACCAATTCAGACGTGCTTACATTAAAATTGTAACCGCCTATCTTTTCCTTAGAGCTTTTATCATCACCGGGCGTCTCTCTTGTGTTTCGTTCTTTCCCGAATCTTGATGATGAACCCGACACCCTATCTCTTGATTTATGATCCTACCTGGGGTTATCCTGTTTTGATCGTGAGTCTCTTCCTGCTGGTCCCATGTAAGGTTCGTACCTATTTTTACCGGACCTTTTTTCAGTTTCAAGCTCACCTTGAACTTACCTTTTCATCCCTTTGAGATTGAATGATGGTATCCTCTTCTATTCGCAGCTTCGTGTTGTATCTGTTATAAACATCATTCCAAGTTGTAACGGAAAATTCTCATAGGATTTCCTTGAGTCTCCTTGTGGCTTCTGAACTTTTCTTGTTTAGATTGCTGGCAAATGCCATAGCTGCCCAGTTATCTAGTACATGTGGAACATCATCCTTTCATGCTGGACCCTGTCTACAAATTCCTTAAGCAGCTTCGTATCTCCTTGCTTTATTTTAAAAATGCCCTTCATTCCTTTTTCAATTTTTTGAGCTCCCGAGTGTGCTTTGATGAATGAATCTGCAAGTTCAGAAAAAGAAGCTATAGAATTTTCTAGTAAAAGAATGTATCATGTTAATGCTCCCTTAGTAAGTTTTTCTCCGAATTTTTTCACCAAAATTGATTCAATTTCCTGCTTGGTCAAGTCGTTGCCTTTTACCCCGGTTGTATAAGCAGTTACGTGATCCCGTGGATTAGTGGTACCATCGTATTTTGGAATATCGGGCATCTTAAATTTCTTTAGAATTGGTAAAGGAGCAGCACTTGGCTTTCAAGGTTGTTGTGAGTATTTGTCCATATCTATCCCCTTGATTACAAGCGGTACTCCAGGTATTTGCTCTATGCGTTGGCTTTGTTCCTTGAGCTGTTTCTGCAAAGTTAGTACTAAATTTTGTAAATCAGAATTAACTGGGTTACCTGACCCTCCGTCACGAGATTCGCTAGGAGTTCCTCCACTGCCTGAGTTAACGAGTCCTAAGCGAGGATTTTCTAAGGTGTTGTTTTTTGGAGTTGATGTTGGTGGCACAACTGGTAGCTGGTTAGCGAAAGCATCAAGAGCTTTGCTGACCTGTTGAGCGATTAACTTTTGCAAAGCTTCGTTGATAGCCTCATCATTTTCAAATTGATTATTTGCATTTGATTAAGATCCATTAGGAGTTCCTTCTCGAGATTGTCGATGAGAATTTTGTGGAGAAGGGACCAGGGTTCCATCACCTAGCTGATTCTTCGGGAGTTGGCGGTCTCTTTGATTATTGTCGTTGACATTTGACATGATTGATTTGACAAAAAGATTAATTTAGGAAGTAATAGATTATCAGATTCCCGGTAACAGAACCAATTTGTTTTATCAAAAATTAGGATTTTGGTCAAAGCTTGTTTTAGAAGAGCTCGGGTTACTGATAATCAAGAAGAAATAGGAATAATTGATGTAAATAATAGCTGAATAGAAAGAAAAGTAAATCGGTATATTTAAATAGTATTTCGTGTCCTTACAAATGTTCATTCCTCTCCTTTTATAGCTATGTCTAAGTAATACGTTTTTCTCCTTTTATAATGGAGTCATTATGGACAATTAATGGCATTTAATGTAACGTTATAATTGGAGATCGTAACTGATTTAATACAAATTTTATAATATTTTATGTAATTAATGCCTATTAATTATCAATAATACGTATCTATACCCCTTTTTGTTATTTAGGTTCTTTCTTCTAATGTCTCTTCAGAATATCAAGAGGTTCAAGCACCTATCCCTTCTGGCTTTCTTGAATTTTTGCCCGTGCCTGCTAAAGCTCATGCCCCTTCAACTATTCTTTACCAACTGACATTCTTTTACTGATCCACGTGCCATGACATGTCAGCACATAATTAATATGATATATTACCTAAATTTTCCCAATACAACGAACATTAGTTATTGATATCAATTACATTCTTAACCCTCACATATGTAGAGAAAATTGTCTAAATGGTATTCCCTCAAAGATAAATATAAAGTTGAAAAGACTAAAATATAATAGAAACTTGTGCAATTCAATTTTTATTAATTTTATGTTACCGGAGAAACATCAGAATGGCTACGACAAAGTCTTGTTAATTACTTATAAAGTATTTTAATGAATTGTTATTTATCGATTAATGTCTGCAAATTAGTGTCTGTCGGGGTTTTAAGCATTAATGAGGCTTAAACTAGGGTGAATGAGAAATGGAGGGAAATTAAATTTTTAAGTAAACTTTTAAGTCTCTCCCCTTTGGCAAAGGGACATTGTCTCATATTAGAAGATGAAGAGGTCTTTAATAGGTATATAAGCTATTGGTCTTCTTCTAGATCTTAAAGAGTTGAGAAGAAGGCAAGTCTCGCGCCGTCGTCGCCGTCGTCGTCGTCGTCGCTCACTCGGCTCAGCTTCGGCTTCGGTCAATTGATTGATTAATTAGTTGGACCAAATTTGTTTATTAATAGTAAATTAACAGAAATGATATTAAATATCCGTTTTAATAACAAAATATTAATATCAAATCCAAGAATATTTATATTAAAATCCAACCGTTTCCATTTTTCCGTTTTCTGTTTTGTTAACAGAAAATTAACTACCCTCTTAAATTTTTTCTCTTTATTTTTCCTCTTTATTGTTGAGTAAATACCATTTATGTTGTGGCCGTTTTGCATAAACAACCATTCTGAAGAGTTGCACCTCTTCAAATTTCAGCCCAATATTTGCTGTAAATACAAGTCCATTCTCTGAGATTTTCCATACGATTTTTTGACTTTCTTCTCCTTCTTCTACATTGTTTTAACTTCAAAGAAAGTAACAGTAAGTGTGATTTGCTACCGAATTTTGTGTTTGCTGAAACACTGGGTTTGACATACCACTACACCAGTGTGTAATTCATTCTATCTCGGGAGAAAATAATCCATAACCTTGGGTACTATGAGGGGATTAAATTCCTTAAGGAAACACTATGAATTTAGTGGGCTCGGATTAACTCTTGTTTCTTTACATTTTCTATTTATATGTTATTGTGTTTTTTCCAAAATTAGTTTACAAATACAGATTACTAACAAGCTTAAGGATTTTAATTTGTATTCTGTATTTATGTTATATTCACTATTTTGGAGTTTAAAACTTGTGGCTTTCTACTCCGTTGGAGATTAAAATCTACGTGATTTTAACATTTGTTTATGTCATTCTTTTACAGAAATGACTAATGATAATGGGAACCAAACTGTTCCAATGGTGATTGCCAATGCATCAACAAGCCGAACACTGGCGTTGGCAACGACGGAGAAACTCAAAAAAAATTTCCGGATTAGATTTCAAGCGGTGGCAGAAGAAGATTTTCTTCTACTTGAATACTTTAAGTCTGCAGAAGTTCATCAAGGAAGATGTTCCTGTTCTGCCTGATGAAACTTCAGAGAATCAATGCTTTCTCATGATTCAGGCGTGGAAACATTCTGATTTTCTGTGCAAAAATTATGTTCTTAGCGGATTAGAGGATGATTTGTATAATGTCTAAAGCGGCGTGGAGACGTCAAAATAATTGTGGACTACGCTTGAAGAGAAATAAAAAACTGAAGATGCTGGGTTGAAGAAATTTGTTGCCACCAAGTTTTTGGATTAACATTTTGGAGATAGCAAGTCTGTCATTGCCCTAGTTCAGGAATTGCAAGTGATTATTCACGATCTCCTTGCTGAAGGTATAAATCAAATTAATACTGATGTTGAAAGTAGTAATCTTAGTAATTTTACTAACAAAATTTTCATTGAAGGTCTTGTCATCAATGAAGCATTCTAAGTAGCAGCGATGATTGAGAAGTTGCCTCCTTTGTGGTAGGACTTCCAAAACTACTTGAAATACAAACACAATGAGATGTCCCTTAAAAATATTATTATTCGGTTGAGAATCGAAGAGGACAATAAAACTACTGAAAAGAGTGGATGTGGCAACTTAACAATAATGGGAGCAAAAATTGTTGAGGATAGTTCTCAAAATAAGAGAAAGAGGAAGCATGCTTATGGACCGAAAAACAACCCAAGCAAGAAGCGATTCAACAGAAATTTATACAATTGTGGGAAAGTTGGGCATAAATCTACGGAGTGCCGTTCTCCGAAGAAAGACAAGATGAAGGGTCAAGCTAACATTGTTGAAACGCATGAAGATGTTGATGTCTTGTGTGTTACGCTTTCTAAATGCAACTTGGTGGGAAATCCTAAGGAGTAGTGGATTGATTCTTGAGCCACTGCCATGTTTGTGATGTTAGGGAAGCCTTTGCAACATATGATCATGTTGGACCCGAAGAGACTCTTTCTATGGGAAATGTTGCAACTGCCAAGATTGAAGGATGTGGGAAGATCTTTCTGAAAATGACTTCTGGCAAGGTGGTGACTTTGAAAAACGTCCTTCATGTTCCCGAGATTAGAAAGAATTTAGTCTCTGCTGGACTTCTTGTTAAGAATGGTTTTAAATGTGTTTTTGTTTCTGATAAGGTTGTAATAAGTAAGAACGAAATGTTTGTAGGAAAAGGTTACCTCACTGAGGGCCTTTTCAAGCTGAATGTAATGCTTGTTGAGAATAATAATAAAATTTTAGCTTCGCCTCACTTACTTGAGTCAAATGAATTATGTCATATACTTTTGTGTCATGCCAATTATAAAACCTTACGAAAAATAATTAACTAGGACGTATTGCCTAAGTTTGAATGCGACAAATCAAAATGTCAAATATGTGTGGAATCTAAGTATGTTAAACATCCTTATAAGTCAGTTTAAAGGAATTCAGATCCTTTAGACTTAATTCATACATATATTTGCGATATGAAGTCAATACCATCTAGTGGTGGAAGAAGTATTTTATTAATTTTATTGACGATAGTACTCGATATTGCTATGTTTACTTACTTAATAGTAAAGATAAAGTAATAGACACATTCAAGAAATAAATAAATAAAGTTGAAACGCAACTTAACAAGAAAATCAAAATGATAAGAAGTGATCGGGGTGGTGAATATGAATTTTGAACAAATGTGTTTAGAATATGGAATTATTCATCAAACAATGGCCCCTTACCCGTCCCAATCCAATGTGATTGCAGAAAGAAAGAATTGTTCATTAAAGGAGATGATGAACACATTATGTCACGACCCTAGTTCACCAATTGTGAACATGTCATGACGGCACCCAGTCTTCGCGACCAGGTAAGCCTAACACGCTGCGGAAGTAATAACAATTTGCGGAATTTATGATCAAAACTGAATAACATGAATAATGTATATAATTGCCGCCTGGCACATACACTTTAGCACTTAGCATTTTAAAACTCTCCCAAAGACCCGGAAACCCACGGGCAACACAGGCTAAGAGGAACATAAGTTACGGCTCTAATATCCAGAAATGTCTACAACAACTGAATACATGAAATGGAACTGCTAGCTACACAATAGAGTAGAAGGAGACTCTTCGGTCTGCGGACGCGGCAGAATATACCTCAAGTCTCCGAATATAGCACCTGGATCACTGATAGTACGCCCGACCAGAAGTACCTGGATCTGCATATGAAAGAAAAAAAACATGTGCAGAAGCAGCATGAGTACACCACAGCGGTACTCAATAAGTGCCAAGCCTAACCTCGGTGGAGTAGTGATGAGGAAGGTCCGGGCCCTACTGAGAATAAACATAATAACAATAATGAGCAGTGCAAATCAGGAAATAATCGAAAATAACGATAAAAAAATAGGATAAAAGCTACAAATCAATGACAATTAAGCTACGTAAGGAAAATAACACAACCAAGTATTCCTCAACTGTCCAGTGGATCTCCCGGGAATCGAACCCAAAGTCCATCACATTTAAATATCTTGGGTCTCCCGGGAATCGAACCCGTAGTCCACCTTATCAATAGCAAAGGATCTTCCGGGAAGTGGACCCGTAGTCTATCATATCAACATCAAAGGATCTCCTGGGAATTTAACCCGTAGTCCATCGTGGATCTCCCGGGAATCGAACCCGTAGTCCACCTTATCAATAGCAAAGGATCTTCCGGGAATTGAACCCGTAGTCCATCATATCAACAGCAAAGGATCTCCCGGGAATTGAACCCGTAGTCCATCGTGGATCTCCCGGGAATCGAACCGGTAATCCATCATATTAGTAGGAAATGATCTCCTGGGAATTGAACCTGCAGTCTATCGTGGATCTCCCGGGAATCGAACCCGTAGTCCCAATGTAAAAACGCAACCAAAATAGGGAAATATTCAAAGAATGAGGTACACAAATACAAGTAACATCTAAATTCTGGCCTAACATGCTTCACGTAATTTCAATTAAGGCAATCAAGCAATTAAGCAACTAATTCTATCTAGTCACACTTCTGTAACTAACACAAATTAAATCTTGCATTGAAATCAGTCAAATAACGGAGAAACACAGTTTAAACAATTCAAGTAAGGTGGGTTTTTCAAAAATTAGTACAAGTACGCGCTCGTCACCTCGCGTACAAGGCATTTAAATCAGCACATAAGAAGTCCTAAGGGGAGAGGTCCCCCACACAAGGTTAGACAAGCCACTTACCTCGAACCGGTGCGAAATCAACTAGGGAACGATGCCCTTGCCACGAGTATCCGACTCCGAGTGGTCCAAATCTATTCAAACCAATTACATATTGTAAATAATATTGCAAATAACTGATTCCACTAATAAAATTAAGGCTAGGGCGCAAAAATATGTAAAATGACCAAAACGCCCCTCAAGCCAACGTCTCGGAACCGAATAATTTTCACATTTCCAGAAACCTCGTACTCTCACGAGTCTAACCATATAAAAATCTCAGAAATC
>MU669534.1:1173-14042 GCA_026770625.1 Nicotiana glauca
GACTAAGTGTCTCATTTTCAAACAAACTCTATCCGAATTACTTCAAATTCACCAAACACATGTAATGAAACATATAGAAGCATAAGACGGGGAAAACGGGACAGAAATACCTGAGACTACGGGTCGGGTCGTTACAATATGTTCCTATCCTAACCGTGAAATCTTTCCTCGAGCCACGGTTTCAGAAACAAGCTCTCTCTAATTCTACTCTAATCTAAACACGGCTTTCCCAAGCATAGCATTGATAGTAAATAGAACTCAATTGCTGGCCAAACAATTAAGCAATTATGAACAGAATTAGAGAAACAACCAAAGATGATAACTCGAATTAACGGTAATCTAATTGATTAACTTCAATATTCATCACAACCACAATCCTAGAACACGAAGTTTAGCTCCACATAGACATGGTACCAAAATAATAAATCATCAACAAAAAAAAAGGTAAAGATTACTAAGTTTGATGGAAGAAAGATGGAATCTGATGAATTCCGGCCTCCACGACAGCTCTGTGCTCTCCCTAGGTCTAAAGTCGGTCTCCAAACAACGTTCTCCCCCACAAGTCATGTTCTTCCCTCACAAAAGTGAGTTTAAAGACTATTTGTATGCGATAGGGTTAGCATGGGGTGAAATAATATAAGCCCACTTCGAAACATCTTTTTTAGGTTAGCTCGTTCACTCTCTCGTGCGCACGCGAGAGTGAACGAGCAAAGTTCTTCTCTTTTTCTTTTTTCTTCTAGGCCTCTCGTGCACTTCCATGCCTTTTGCTATACTTTGCTGTTTTTTTTTTCAACCTTTTTTTCAGTAGCTCATTCACTCTCTTGTGTGCACGCTAGAGTGAACGAGTAAAGTCCTTCTTTTGTCTTTTGGTCCCGAATCAACTTCTTTTGCTCATATTTCGTTCAACTTGCTCCTACACATAAGAATGCATGTAATAAGCATAATTCACTACAAAAACTCATGTGACCTACCGTAACCACACAAGTTATTACATGAAAGTGCACCGAAAAATATGCATTTTTGGCAGTTTATCAATTGTACCATCCTACATTTTGTATGATGTATCGAAAAGCCTATTGGTTATGATAGTCCAATTTCTTATCTATAGATAGAGCACTATTCCATTGGCATCAGAACACTTAGAAAAAAAACAAGCAGGATACTTGATATGTTGGCATATATATACATAGAGAGAGAGCATTATGGGTGTTAGAAAAGATACATTTTTTCCTTTAATATATGACGACTAGGGTTCTTATGAGAAAATCTTCTCTGCGTCTTAGAAAAGATTAGGAGGTTGCGGACAAAAAAAATTCATCTACTTCGTGTGGATTCCCGACTATCCGTGACATAAGTCGTGCTTGTTATAGATTCGCTTCCGCTTCGTGCTTGTTATAGATTCGCTTCCGCTTAGGAGAAACCCGTAAGTAACTAGTATTTTTTTTTATTAAATACTACATGGACAATTGACATGAACATCATTTAATTTCATCTTAAAGAATATACATTTCATAGTCGTATACATTTTTAATATGATAACATTGTACATACATGTTCAAGAAAGACGCCATCTAAAATGATACAATTTTACAATTGCAGGCCTTTTTGTGTATGTCATCCTGATGAAAAAGGCTATAATTTGATGTTCGTATTGAATTCAAGAGGCCTTCCTTAATGGTCTGAACCTGAAGTTTGATAATTTCAGGCCATCATTCTAAATGAATTCACAAAACCACATACTCCTAGCTGAACTTGACTCTGCTTGTGTAATATCGTCAAAGATATCACCTTGAATCCACAGGTGTGGGGAAGCAAAATTGATTTAGTTGCCACGTTTAGGCTTCTTGAAAAGGACTTGGATCTGTTCAGCGCCATTTGGCTTCTTTTGTTGACAGTGCTCGACCCATTTTCTTTGGTTACTGGCTTAAGGCTCGAGAGAGAACCATTTGGTTTCTCTTTAGAATAAACTAGTTCAAAGTTATCTTCTGGTCGCTTATCCTCCAGAGCATTCAAGATTGGCCTCTCATCATGTTCCACTTCAGAGATTTTCTTGGCCTCGTTAAGAAAGCCAATAGCGCGCCATGCATCTGCAACAAGCTGAAAAGTATTATTCGTGGGAGGCACTCCCATCTCTTCCATAATTTGGAGGAACTCTTCAGCTTTCCATGGTTGTTTTGCTTCTCCATAACCCCATATGAGGGTCTCAAAGGTTTTCAAGTTTGGGGAAACATCCATTTTGGACATCGTTTCAAATACCCTCAGAGCATACTCCATTTTTCCAGCGCTGCACCATCCACTGATAATTGTCGTGAACATTACAACATTTGGATGTACACCTGATGAAGCCATAACTTTCAAGAGCGCTTCAGCATTTTCAGGTTCTCCAGCACGCACATAGCCTTTAGCAAGAATGCTGAATGCGTGGCTATCAGGTTCTATACCGGCCTTAATCATGTCATCAAATATCTCTTGGCATTTATCCATAAGTCCAGCTGAACTCCATGCATTCATGATAGTACTAAATGTTATCACATCTGGTTTCACTCCAAACTCCTCCATCAATGTAAGTGTCTGCACATTTAAATCAATGAATAAGAAATATGTCATTCAGAATGACGTGGCACTCTTTAACTTTCGAAGTCTTGAAGCTACACAACATTACAATAGAGTGAGTTTTACCCTTTTTTAATAGGCTTGGTATCAAGGGGTCCTTGGTCTTTGCATGTGAAAACTGATACTAATACATGCAAAACTAAAACATCCCCACTACCAATAAGTACACGGAAAGGAATAATAAATAATGGGTGCATTCCTAAAATTACACAATTTAATGTTCAGTAAATTGCTGATATAAAACCAATATGGGTGCATACCTCATCAACACCATTAGTATCAGTGACGTCAAGAAAGCCTTTGATAAGAGAGTTGAATATTACTAGATTAGGATGTACACCAAGATCCTTCATCCTGTAAACAAACCTTAATGCTTCTGTCATATTACCCTCTTTACAGTACCCATCCACGATAATACCACTTGTTCGATGATTTGGTGCCACTTTGTGATTTTGCATTTGAAAAATCATTGCTTCAGCTCTAGCAGTCTCCTTGTTCCGAGCATAAGCCGTTGCTATAGTATTGTAAGTAACAACATCAGGTTTTACACCAGCTGCAACCATTCTGTGAACCACATTCCAAGCTTCTGCAATTTTGTTCTTGTTACACCAAGCTCTAACAAGAATATTATATGTTCTGTCATTAGGTTTCACATTCTCTTCAAGAGACATAATTTCCAACAATTTCAGAGATTCTTCAGGCTTACCAATGATTCCAAACCCTTTAATCAATGTATTATAAGTGCTGGTTGTGGGCTTACATCCTTTCTCCCTCATTTTCTGCAACACTTTCATTGCCTCCTTAACATTTCCGGATTCTGAAAAAGCATTTATCATGGCATTGAAGAATATGGAGTCGGGTTTTAGTCCATTTTGCTCCAATTTAGAGAGAAGCAACGGAATAGACTTGAAACGTTTCTGGAGAGTCAAGGCAGCCAAAACAGTTGTATATGTCACAAGAGTTGGCCGATGTCCTTCTTCGGTAAGACCCTTGAGAATCGAGTGGACCTCTTGTGGCTTTTTCCTCTCAATCAAAATATTCATCAGTTTTGTTCTTGAGCGAACAATGTGGCAACTCGTACTTCCCCAGCAGGCAGTGCAGCGAGATTGACGTGGAGAATTTGCCGTAGCTGAAACAAGAGGAGCTTGGTTTTCATGTAGATGAGATTCCTGCAGTTAACAGAGAGCTTAAAACATATATGTATACAAGAAATAAACTGGACGTGTAACCAAGATGTAATCAAAATCCATTCAGTTGTGTGCCCACCATGGTGGAAGATGCAAAAACCTTCGACTTGCTCGAACTTGTTCCGTTCTTCTTTTTCTCAAAAATGATAGACTTGGCTACCTCATTTCCAAATTCTCCCATATTTTTCTTATCCAATTCTTAATTTTACTGCTGCTTATGAAGATAGCAATATAATTGTCTCTATTTATCTATCCCGCAGAAGTTTACTGCTGCCTCAAGGACATTTTTCCTGCAAAATGGAGACTTATTAAGGGTGTGTTTGGCATGAAGGAAAAGATTTTTCAATTTTTCTATGTTTGGTTGGCTTAAATGTTTTGGAAACATTTTCCTCCACCTATATAAAGAAGGAAAAATATTTTTCAAAAATCTTTTTCAACCTTCCCGCCCTATTCCCCCCATCCTCACGACCCCACCAACTTATACAGGAACTTGAAGAAGGAAAATTTATAAAATTAGGGATGGGGGAGTATATTTTAGAGGAAATTTTCAAAACTCTTTTCGATAAGTAAAATGTTGAACAATAAAAAATTGAATGAGGTCACAGCCCCAAACCTTCCCCTAGTCCATCTAGCTTTACCCTTGGCCATGCTGGTATTGTAAAAAATTCATAAAAAGGTGTCCAGTTGGGCCACAACATCTTTTCAGTATTCAAAAGCAACACTTGGCTAAGTGAGGACAAAATCAGTTGTTAGGAAAAAAGAGCTGCTGGCCTGTATCATGTTTGCACAATTGTATGCAGTGGTTGTGCAAAGTAACTAAGCTCATAGTGATCCTCAGTGACAAGATTTCATTTATGTGCAATTTTACTTTTAACTACTACTCATGCTAGACACTGAAGTAATTAGTTAATCCCCAAATTGTAAGGAATTTGCACAGTTATCTTGAAAGCAATAAATATGCAATTGCAAGGAAAAACATTAACCTATTGATAAGAAGGGTTTCACAAGAGATGCTGAACTATAAATTCTTGTCAACAGCTAGTGTCAATTACTTAATAGGACAGATGATCCATGAATTTAGCAACAAACTGAGATTCCTTCGAGTTTTGTGACTCACTAGAGTTGAATTATAGTGCTTAAAAATCTAAAGTTTTCACCCATTATACAGTACGAGAAGATCCAACCACAACCACAAGAGGAGCCCAACTAAACAAGATCACAAACAATTACCATTATACAGATAAAGAAAAAGAAGAAACTTGAGATGGGTTAAGGGTGGAGGGGACTTACCTGTTTAGTGTGAGGAGAGAAGAGTTGCATGGTTGCAGAGTTAGAATCAGCATGTAGGACATGGGCATTTGTTGGTCCGATCTTATCCACAAATTTTATCTGAAATCACAAAAGGAAGCTCCACATTTCTTCTTCTATTGAATTTTGAATCAATACCTAAATTTATAAAGTCTAATTTTTTGTGGATTGGTATTTTGCCACGTCATTTTACTTTAGTTTTCTTCTGTTAACTCATTTTTCTTTTCTATCGGCCATATCATACGCACGTTTGTATGGCAGGAGGAACCAAAGTTCGGGAAAAGAATTGGACCAACACACAAAATAAATCTATTTAATTACGTGGACCATTAATGTCATCCACGTATTCAAAATTAGTTTATTCTTATGGCCCGTTTGGTCAAGCTGCAAAAATCAGCTTATTTTGAGAAGCACTTTTTTTCAAAAGTATTTTTCTCAAAAGTACTTCTAGTGAGAAACAGTTTGTGTTTGGTTAATTAGTTTGAAAAACACTTCTGAGCAGCAATTAGTGTTTGGCCAAGCTGTTAAAAACTGCTTCTAAGTGTATTTTTCTCAAAAGTGCTTCTAAAAAAAGTATTTTCGGAGAGAAGCTACTTTTTTCTGCTTCTCCTCAAAAATACTTTTTTTACTTCCAGAAGCTTGGCCAAACACCTCAATTTTTTGCCAAAAGTGTTTTTTGCCACAAAAAAAAAAAGGCACTTTGGCCAAAAAATAAGCTTGTTAGTCAAGTCCAACAAAACGGGTTCAACCACTTGCACTTACACTTACACTACAGGTTTCTAAGGCCAGAAGACACCTCAAATATGTGTATTTCTTCACCAAAATCAAGAATAATCAATAAGGAATCATAGAATGGCAGAAACCATCAAGTAATTACGCTTATTCTCCACACAATGGTCCTAAGGATCTCATGACAGCTGAAGAAGAAATCATGTGGATCCTCTGATGAAGCACCGCTGAAAGTGGTAGTGAAGAGCTTGGAGAACCGATCAAGTCTCCACAAAGCATCCGATGACATAGCCGCTGCATCACCGGCCTGGGCTGTTATACCTGGCTGAGCTGCCACAGCTGGCTGAACCACTGGGACATGAGTCTGGGGAGCTACCTGCTCCGGAGTACGTGTAGCAGGAGTCTGAACCCCTCCTCCAGCCTGAGAAGTGGCTGGTGCTACTAGCAGCAAACCCGCTCTAGTAACACTCTCCATAAAGCCTGCCAATTTTACTGGAGCATCCTGAAGATCTGGGGTGACCATGAACCCTCCTGGGACCTTAGCTGGGCCCATCCTTTGTGTCACTCCTATCTCTCTTTGTTTTATCTTTTGTTAGATTGAAAATTAAAATAAGCAGAATACATCGACTAGAGGTGAATCTAAATTTTTTAAAATATGGATGTACCACTAATAAAAGTAGAAAAAAAAGTTTTAAGTGGCGATTGATCATTGATCCTTTGGTAAATAAATCAAACACTCAATCAAGTACAACATTTAACCTTTTCAGAGTAATGGAGCAACAAATAATATTATATCAATTCTAAAAACTATGTACGTAAAATATTTAACTTGACGAAAAGATCGCTCACATGCACCATCAACAATACATTAAATTCGCCTTGGCATCGACCACCCTCGAATTCATTACATTTCATTCTTTTTGACATTTTTTTTGGTCAACAAAAGAGATAGTTTGCACTAAGTAATTAAAGAGATACAGGGAGCGAGGTGCTCAGTGGGCACCCTAGTTACAAAGTTTCTATTACGTGACATGTCCGAGACACCCGTAACGGTTTCATTACAACTAATTAAAGTAGTGCCTAAACTACTTGGAGGATTTACTGCCCGTGGTGGATTTACAAAGGGGGAGATGTTGTTGCTGGCAAAAACACAGGCATTTACAAGTCTTTTGTAGATAGTTCCTCCTTGGTAGATGTTAGCGACAAAAGATGGTAGGGCGTCAAAAAGATCCAAGCTGCTCCCAAGTGGCTTGTGGGCTCCATATTTTACTAAGTTGTCTGCAACACAGTTTTGTTCCCTGTATATGTGCTGGATGATTGGATAATCCAGTTGTTGGATCATTAATGTGCAATTATCAAGGAGATTAGTGTAGAATGGGGATCTTGTTTAAAGATAGATTGTACCTCTTTTGCATCCACTTTGATGATGAGTGGCAGGAAGTCATATTGTTTTGCTAATCATAGACCCAACAGAAGGGTATGCATTTCGCCTTCTATTTTGTGAGAAACCTAAGCTCCAATTTCCTAGGGAAGTGCGAAAAACTCCGCTGATACAATGGTTGTTTGGTGCAAAGGAACCATCCAAAATTTAACTTATAATGATCATTGGGTGTGGGGTGCCATTTAACATGCAGTGAATTTTTTTGAGGCGATATAAGACAGTTATTTGTAAGGTAATGGTATTCCGAGGCCTTTGAATTACAAGCGGGAGACTGATTGGTATGTATTGTTCTCAAAACATATTGATTTCGTGTTAACCAAATTTTCCATAGGCTAAAAGATAAAAACGTTTTTGTTGGGATATTTGTAGGGCACGTACCAAATGGCAGGTGTAGGAAATTGTATACCCGTTGGGGTTGGTTGTGGTGATCTAACAAGAAATCTTAGATGATTCTTGAGATATTTTGGTGTGACCAGAGTTGGCTGGCTTTTGGGCATTGAAAAGAGATATGTTGTGAAGTTTCAGGTACCTTGTGGCAGATGGTGCAAATGATTGAGTTAATGATGGAGAGGCATGCTAAATAATTGTTCGTCCGAAGGCGATCATGGCAGCATAATCAAATAAAGTGTAGTAGTTTTGTAGGTAGCCAGAGTTTCCATACCCATGTGAAAAGATGTGAGGGTGTAGGGGGGTTGAGAGATTCATAGCTAGATTTAAACGAAAATTTGCCATCATTTGTAAGTGCCCTGTAACGACCCGGCCGGTCGTTTTGAGATTTAGAGCCCCAATCCCCTATTAACTTCTTGCTGCGTATCTATTTCTGCTATTGTGACTTTCCAGGAGGTTCATTTTTGGTTTTTGGAAGTGTTTGGAATACTTAGTATCTAAAATAGAGGCTTAAGACTTAGAATTTGGACCGAAGTCGGAATAGTGTGAAGACGGCTTCGGAATGGAATTCTGTCGATTCCGTTGGTTGATTTTAGGTTTAGGAGCGTGTCCGGATTGTGTTTTTGAGGTCCGTAGCTCATTTAGTCTTGAAATGACGAAAGTCGAATTTTGGAGTTTTAGGCCGTTAGTGGAATTGTTGATATTAGGACCGGAATCCGATTCCAAAAATTAGAGTAGGTCCATAGTGTTGAATATGACTTGTATGCAAAATTTGGGGTCAATCTTACATGGTTTGGTTGGTTTTGGCATCGGTTGTCGAATTTGGAAGTTTCTAGTTCATTAAGTTTGAATTGGAGGGTGATTCGTGATTTCAGCATTGTTTAATGTTATTTTAGGATTGACTAAGTTCTTATGGTGTTTTAGGACTTGTTGGCATATTTGGTTAAGGTCCCGGGAGCCTCGGATGAGTTTCGGGTGCTTAACGGATTGGTTTGAGACTTATGCAATATGCTGAAGCTGTTGAACCTGGTGTTTTTGTACCTACGCACTTGGGGCCGCAGGTACGGTGCCGCAGAAGCGGCCATGGAGCTGCAAAAGCGAATTTGGCCTAGTTCAGCTGGGATCGCAGGTGCGACAACTGTTTCGCAAAAGCGGATGCACAGATGCGGTAGGGGACCACAAGAGCGGGCTCGTAGGTGCATCCCAGTGCTCGCAGGTGCGGTCCCAGCCCATTTAAGTTTCTTCGCACCTGGGATGGATTTTCCGCAGGAAGTCCGCTGATGCGGAATAACTGGGTAGAAAAAGGGCTAAACGTGAGGGTTTGATTTCATTCTCCATTTTTGGACCTAGAGAGCTCGGATTGAGGTGAAATTTCGAGGGATTTTCAGAGGAATCTTGTGGGTATCGATTCTTAACTTCTTTATGGTTATATCCGACTCATCTATGGTTAATTTCATCATTTAATTAAGTATTTAAGTTAAATATTTGGCGGGAAATGGTAGAAACTTCATAGACTAAAATTTTGAGTTTTGGAAGGCGATTTGAGGTCGGATTCGAGTAATTCTTGTATGGTTAGACTCGTGAGTGAATGGGTATTCATATTTTGTGACTTTTACCTGATACCGAGACGTGGACCCGGGGAGGATTTTTGGGAGAATTTTTAATTTCTTGCCTTAGCTTTAATTTCAATAGCTAGATTAGTTTCATGTAGTTGCATTTTTGTTATGTAATTGATTTGGCTAGATTTGGGACATCTAGAGCCGGATATTTGTGGAAAGAGCATTTGACGGATTGATTTGAGCTTAGTTCGAGGTAAGTGGTTTGCCTAGCCTTATGTGGGAGAACTCCCCTTAAGATTTGGTACTTTTTGATATATAAGCGCTGTGTACGTGAGGTGACGAGTACGTACATAGGCTATTTGTTATAAAACTCCATTATTCACTAAGTCATAACATGTTTCTCCTTGTTTGAACTATACTAGCATATGTAACTACCTTGTATAGATTAGAAAAAAATCATGCCTACGCATTCTAACTGTAGCATGTTTAGTGAATTACATGTTTTCTTTGATGTGAACTTAGTCTAAACTGTAGGTTTTCTTGTTGTACCTGTTGTTTATATTGGTTGAGCTGCATATTTACTTTGGGACTACGGAATGGTATTCCAGGGGATCGCCCAGCACTGTATATTTACTTTGGGACAGTATTTTGGGAGATCCCCCTGCACATTTACGTTTAAGACTACGGGATGGTATCCCGAGAGATCCCCTGTTGCTATTACTGTGGTCTGAGCTATTGGCTTTCATTGAATTCTATTCCTGTTAGATTTCCATATTTATTTTACTGTAATATTTCTTTCTTTCTTATTTTATTATATTTGTACTAGTAGGGACCTGATTTGATATCGTCACTACTCAATCGAGGTTAGGCTTGGCACTTACTGGGTACCGTTGTGGTGTACTCAAACCCTTTCCTGCACATATTTTCCGTGTGCAGATCCAGGTACTAGCTATCAACCTCGAGTCTAGTTGTGTGGTTGTTGCTTCAGGAGACTTCAAGATACATCTGCTCACGTTCGCAGACCTCGGAGTCCCCTTATATCCTTTGAGTTAATTTCCCCCTTGTTTTCTTCAAAACATTAATGTATAGAGCAATTAGAAACTCTTAGAAGCTTGTGATTTGCGATATTCCGGATTTTGAAAAATTATTATTGTATATGCCGAGTGGTACTGTTTCTACTTATTATCAATATCTGTTAGCTTTTATCATTGTGTTTACATTTCTTTCTGCAGTACTAGGCTTACCTAGTCGTACAAACTAGGTGTCGTCACGACAGTTCACGGAGGGAGAAACTGGATTGTGACATGCCCAGATAATCTTGTCAAATCTTAGGGAGGTGCGGGGCAGGTATATGCTATATATTTGTTGTAGGATATCATTTGGTAGTTGGAAAGATATAGTGCTTAAATTCCATGAGGCATGGTTATGTAGTTTGCTATTGTGGAGAGCTCTTCATAGGGCATTATGGGACCATGGATAAGGGAGTAGAGATCCATGTTTTCCTTAATCGAGGCACAATCCAAAGTTAATTGGCCATTTTCTATTCTCCATTTATAGTCTCATTGACAAATTGTCCATCCTGTCAAAATATTGTTCCAAATAAAAGATCATTGTAATTAACGGGAAGTTGAGCGGTTATATTTTGACAAGAGAACTTGTGCCCAAAGTTGTGTTGTATATGAAAAAGGCGCCATGCAAGGTTGGCTAAAAGATCTTGATTTTTGGTAGCTAGCCTTTGTATACCCAGACTCCCTTCCGATTTTGGATTAATAACCTTGTTCCATTTTGTAAGGTGTAATTTTCGCTTCTGAGCAGTGGTACCTCAAAGAAAATTGCGTTGGTATTGATTTAAATGTGATATAATATTTTTTTGGACAGAGATGTATTGCATGATGTAGTTAGGAAGAGTGTTGAGAGTGGATCGAATAAGGGTTGTCCTTCCTGCCGTAGTAAAATGACTAGATTTCCACCTTGCAAGTCATGTCTTAAAAGTATCTAATAGAAATTGAAAATCTATCTTAGTAGGTATACAAGTGAATATAAGGAATCTCGGGCATTTCCCAAAATGGTTCTCTTCAGCCATTTTGAAATTTTGCAAAGCAAATTTCTTATAAGGAGAGGCACAGTTCTTGAAGAAGAATATTATTTATTTAGCGAAGTTTATGGATTGTCCTGAGATCGTAGTAAAGTACTTTAATGTATATAGTATAGTATGAAAACTCATAGTCGTTATTTTAGATGTGAGTATGATGCCGTCGGCAAAGAAAAGATGGCGATACATGGCCTACCATTTGATAGTTATATAGGAGACCAAAGTTGGTAATCTATAGTCGTATTATACTATAGGAGAGCATTTTCATAGAGAGAATAAATAGGTATGTAGATAATGGGTCGACATGACGTATTCCTCTGGTTGGATGGAAGAACTCCGTAGGACTAACATAAATGAGGACAGAAATGGATGATCTGGAGACACAAGACATGATAATTTGGATGATTGGTCCTAAAAAATTTAATTGAGTAAACGTTTGGCGTATGAAAGACCATTCAAGTCGATCAAATACTTTTTCCAAGTCTAATTTCATAAGCATATGGGGAATTTTACCTTTCGTACGCTAAAATTTAGTCAGTGTTTCTTGGACAACAATGGCATTATTTGCCGCACGTTTATTTTGTTTAAAACTTATTTATAATTTTTTGAAGAATTGGCTTGAGACTGTCATGCCCTGAACCTGGACCTGGGCATAACACGACACTCGGTGCCTGACTATATGTGACTGAGCGAACCAACTGGTTGGCCGAATCAACATGTGATATCATAACATACTAAGTGCGGAAGATAAACTAATACATGCTAATATACTGAAAGTCCGAATGATAAAAATCAAAGTGCAGAAATACTAACATAATTTTGAAACATATTGGCAGCCAAAATAGCTTAATATGAAAAGCCTATAACTCTGTTTAACTATTACTGTAGTTTATGAAGCCTCTAATGAAGTACTGAAAATATTGACTGTCTGAAAATACTGAACACTATAAGGTAATGATAATGCCCCAAAAGAACTGGGGATAACCACATAGTTGGTACGAGAATCCTAATGCTCTGAATCATCAACCTGTAAATCATTACATGTATCGTGAGATGCAGGCCCTCGGAAAAAGGGACGTCAGTTCATTTGAATTGCACTGGTATGTAAAGCAATTGAAAGAAAGAATTATAAATGCTGAAACTGAAACTAAGCTAAAAACTGAGAATTGATAATTGATAACTGAAATGATAACTGATAATTGAATTGATAACTAATAATTGAACTGAACAAAGGAAGTAAGGATATGAATACTCCCTCTTCTGAATGATGACCAACATATTTATCTGAATAAGCTACGGCCTCGGTCATAATATATATGTGCACAAGTTACAGCCTCAGGCCCAAGTATACGTATACATAACTATGACCTCCGAGCCAAAAATGCATAAAGCATAAACTATGACCTCAGAGCCAAAAATGCATAAAGCATAAACTACGGCCTCAGGCCCAAACATGTATAAAGCATAAACTACGGCCTTGTTACACCCCAAGTTTTCATACATGAGAGTACATCGTAAGTTAATTGATGTAAGCTCAGAAATGAGATTATATT
>MU669538.1:4474-19639 GCA_026770625.1 Nicotiana glauca
AAAACTAACCCTACCCAACCCAAATATCCCAAACCCTACCCTTAATATCAGCAGCCTCCTTTTTCATTTTGTTATATTTTTCTCTTTCATTTAGAAGACCTAAGTCTTCTTCTCCACAACCAACACACAAAAAACCAAAACCCTAGCCGCCAACCGCCACCCTTCACCGCCGCGAACCACCTCGCCAACTACCAGCCACCATGCCACGATGCTGCCTACCCCTTCCCCGTCGCTGTCACCATGGTCCAGCAGCCATGAACGACGACCAACGTCGTCACCTTCGTCCAAACGACCATGGCTGCCGTATCCGACGACCGCCCAGCTCATCCTTTCTTCTTCACGTACGGCATCGTCTCGTCGTCCAGTAGCTTCGCCTTCAGCTGCTGCATCTTCGTTGTCACCGGCCC
The DNA here is from genome assembly GCA_026770625.1 of Nicotiana glauca. NCBI lineage: Eukaryota > Viridiplantae > Streptophyta > Magnoliopsida > Solanales > Solanaceae > Nicotiana > Nicotiana glauca. The sequence goes on from MU669538.1 coordinate 4,882, forward strand.
GTCATTTTCCAGTAGCTCCGTCAATAGCTCGTCGTCCAGCAGCTCATCGCCCAGCAGCTTCGTCACCATGCTGTCCGTCGCCGGCAGCAGTCATGGCGTCGTCGTCGCCGTTACCTTGCTGTCCGTCGTCGCGTCCAGCAGCCATGGAGCAGTTCGTTACCCCAAACAGCCTGGTTCGTCGTCGTCTTCAGCTGCTGTCCGTCGTCAACCCGACAAGCAGTGGCAAAACTCCATGAACGAACAACAACATTCACTAAGATCCGAGTTCGATATGGGTTCGTTCAAATTTTCAAATTGTTCTTTCAAAACTATTTCTTTCTTTTGATCTATTTTTTGTATTATTGTTTTGATTTTAAAGTGTTGGTTGTATTATTGTTTTATTCATTTTTATTTTTTTCAGATTATTATTTTTAATTTAAAGTGTTGGTTTTAATCTTGTTGTGTTCATTTTATTTTTTCAGATTATCGATTTTGGTTTAATGTGTTGATTATAATTTTTGTCTTGTTCATTTTTATTTTTCAGATTATTATTCTTGGTTTAAAGTATTGTTTGTAATCTTGTCTTGTTCATTAATTCTTCTTCTTCCTCAAGACCTTTTATTTGGTCAGATTTTTCCTTCTGCTCGTTTAAGTATATGTTATAAGACATATAATCGATTTGAGAAGTTTCGTCGATTAATTGGTTTGCTCTCTGTTTTGATTTTGATTGAAATGAACATGTTGGTTGAATTCAATTTTTTCTTCTTGATTTATTTGTGTGAATCTGACTTAAGGATTGGTTATAGCTGTGTAGTGATTTGGTAGATAATAATCAGTTAGTTGTAAATTAGAGAGGTTTAAATACAGATTGTTAAGGGGATTTTCAAGGGTATTTTTGGATGTTAAAAGATTTAAAATATTTAGTATTAGTTGTATGCCAGTAGAATATTCAGTGTGCCATTTAAACTAATAAATACTTTAATAAAAAAGGGATCTATAGTACAAAAATACACCATGCTTAATGTCTTTAAGAGCTGGAAATCAGAAACAAGAGGGTTGAATGATAAAAGTGTAAAGGGACACACATGGGAGGGAATATACAAGCTGAAAGTGAAAACACTTTGAATAAATAATGTTTAGTTCTAGCCTATAAATAGGAGGAGTTGATATAGAGTCTGGACTGGATTTTGAACACTAAAAATTCAGAGAGATTAAGAGTGAAACCAAGGTCTTACATCTGTTCATCATTACTGTGATTGTGAGTGCATTTCTTGAGTAATTACTAGACTCCCAGTGATATTTTTGGTGTTCTGTTGTTACTGGTTTTCTGATTTACATTTGGGGGTGTTGCTGAGTTGATATTGGTTTTCAAAGTGTTACTACATCATCTCTGCGGATATTTTTTTTGTGGGTTTTTCTTCATCTATTCTGGGTTCCTGTTATATTGCTGGATTTCCTGTTGTTGCTGGTTGTTTTGCTGTGTCGCTGAATCTGTGTCACTGAATCTGTATTGCTGTGTTGTTACTGTCATACTACTGACCTTCCTCTTCTTTTGCCTTCCTACACCAGGTACACAATTGTTACACTGGTTCTTGCAAGCTGATAACATGAAGCATGAAATACAGAAAAAATAAAGAGTTGAAATTATAGATTTGAATTAGTTTCTTTTTCTTTATTGATTATACTCAAGTCATGATATACCCCGTTAATCTGTAAATTTCTGCATCAGAATTGTATATTTGGACAGTTTGTACTTTGTAGTAATTTAGATATTAAACTTCTCATGTAGGCCTTTAGTTAAAATAAGGATTATGTTAAAAGTATAGTTTGTTTATTAATATGCATGTCAAAATTAAAAACAGGCCGTCAGTCACCGGGACAACTTAATTTCAGCGTGTAAACGGTTTAGAATTAAAATCAGATTTTTTTTAAGTTCTTCCATCTCCGATAGAATGCCACTTTAAATCGGTAGAAAAATCTATTAACAAAAATAACAATTTTTAGTTTGGCAAGATATGAACATGTATAAAATAAGTTAGCTAGGCCCAACTAGAATGAGGATGGCCCAGGTCCTTGTTTGGTATCATACACGTTGGGCCTGGGCCCATAATTGTCAAACGACTGCCTTACCACATTTATTTTCAGAATCGGCGAATTATTGTTTGAAGCCCGATTATAATAAGGTTAAAGCAGGTGAATAAATTAGGACTTTTTCTTCTTTTGTATTTAGAGACAAATTTAATAGAAAAAAAGTAGTCATTCTAGGATTACCCTTTAAAAATAAATGAGGCATGCCTCGCCAAACGAAGAACGCACAAATTGTGGGGCCCTCGTTAAATGTATATATTAAAAAATACTATAGACATCGGAATTGGCCGTTTAATGAATTTCACGGCCTTTTCTAAAATAACAACACGTTAGTTTCTTTAGGACGCGCTTTAATTAATCTTACCTTCCTAAACTCGGGTGTGCATTTATGTAACCCAAATCCAAATCTCAACGGAGTCGAGGTGTGTCAATAATCACGGGTACACTGGTTGTGACGTGGTTCGAGACATATTTTCACGATGTTGCAATTCTAAAAAAAAAAAAATAATAGTAAAAGCGGTTTTAATGTTAATAAAAGCACATAAGTTATAACATGTATTAAATCGAATATTTAGCCATTACAACAATTTAAGCGACCGTGCTAGAACCACGGGATTCGGGGGTGCCTAACACCTTCCCTCGGGTCAACAGAATTCCTTACTTAGAATTTCTGGTTCGCAGACTTCACTTGGAAAGTCGAATATTTTCCTCGAATTGGGATTAAAAAATAAACCGGTGACTTGGGACACCAAAAGCCAAACCTTTCCCAAGTGGCGACTCTGAAATAAATAAATAATCCCACTTCGAATATTGTCACTTAGATTGGACAAACTCCCTTGTGCTCTTATCCCACGGGGTAGGGCGCGCCAAAAGGAGGTGTGACAGTGCATAGAAAAAAAAGTGGCTTGGTTGCATCAAGGTAAGGTTATATGCTGCAATGTCTGAAGTTCTAATGAGGCACGTCTTGTTCAATTCATTTGAACAGGCTAATTGAAGCTTGCGCAGAGTAGATGACTCTAGAGAATGGTTCTAATGCGTTCAAGGTTTTTTTTCATGTAATAATTGGATATTTTCAGGTGTATAATTTGGCTAGAAACTGATGTTTGTATTGGAGGGTGTCAAGACTTGTGTCATTTCTATATTATTATAGGATTCTATATATCAATATTAGGAAGGTAACGGTTCCAAATTCGCGAGAAGTCTCTTCGGGGTAGGTATTCTGAACGTGGTGCTTTTGGAAACATTTAATAGAGTACTCGACGGGTTATGAGCCTTAGATGGTGTGGTTTTATGCTTGGGTCTCGGGTGGTGACCCTGTGTCGAGGAATGGTGGTGTTATAGCAAGAAGAAGTATCAATTTGAAGGTAAATCAAGAGGAACTCGGATAGATGGGATAGCTTGGTAGTAGGCTGGATCGGGTATGGTAAAGGTATGATTAGTTCCTTTGATGCTTATGAAATAATGACTTTCTGCAGGTATTTTGCGGCAATGCTCTTGGGTCTAGTGGCCTGCGTAGTTTGGTTGAGTTAGAAGGATTCAGTCATGACGGTTTAGTGTTGTGCAAATGGAACTCAGAGAGTTCTTAATAGTTTCTACCACTATTAGAGATGTATATTTTCTACGAGTGTGAGAAACATGGGATGTTCAGTGATTTCCTTCTATATGGGATCAATGGAACGTTCTTGGTTAGTTGAGTACGTAGTTACTGGTGGCTCGGAAGGGAGATAAAGTTCTCATGTTATTCTGGAACTGTGAACGAGTTGAGCATCTTATATCTTAGTATGTCTCTTGTACCATTATTATTAATTTGTTATGAACTGTTGTTGACTTTGGTGTTGGACTCTGACCTCTATTGCAGATCGTCACTACTTTCAAAGGTTAGACTTGTTACTTATTGAGTACATGGGATCGGTTGTACTCATACTACACTTTTACACTTTGCGTGTAGATTTGGATGCAGATGTTGTGTAAGACAGGAGCTAGCATTAAAGATGTACCTGCATTCCGGTTATAGCTGCCTCTTGTTTATGGTAGCTCTAGACTTATGAAAAATCTATTTATGTATAATTCAGACATATGACGTATTTATTTTATACTAGCTTTGTAAGCTCTAAACCTAGAAGCTCATTATTTATACTACCAGTCCTTAGTAAATTCTTGTATAAAGACAATTGTATTATCATTTCTTTTCTTGATAAATCTTATTAATTTAGATAGTTGTTAATTGGCTTACCTAGCGGGTTGGGTTGGCTGCCATCACAATTAATTGAATTTTGGGTCGTGACATATTCACTTAGAAAATGGATGACCAATGAATAAACAATGACTTTAAGTTTTACATTTGTAAATCCTGAAATTGGGAATTTCATAGGTCTGAAAGACTAGGAATTCTCCCAAAAGCGATTATATTCAAGAAGTCATGGATAATATGGATATTCATATTACCCATCGGTTAACCTATTTTTTATCCATAGTAAATATGAATCAGATCGAATAATTTATCCATTTTTATATTACTCATTCTCTACTTGTTCATATCCAATCTGAGCTGCCCGTTTATCACTCCTACATCAAATATTTTTGGTGCATGCACCGTCAAATTAAATGAGACCACTAAAGAAAAATATTTTATTTATAAATCTATATGATATCTACAATTTTTTATTTCCTCCGTACATAAAATAAGCTACTAATACTCCAAAATATAATAGTACGAAATCAATTTTAACTAGAAACGAGAAAGCATCTTCCTATAGAATTAATTATGACTACAAATTCTATTTAGACATGAAATAAATAATTTTACAAATACAATCCTAAATAATTTAAATATCATACTACTCCCTCCGGTTCATAATAAGTGTCCAATTTATTTTTAGCACGCCCATTAAGAAAATACTAAATTCTATATAAAAATAACTACTATGACTAAACTACCTCTAATTAGATATTTAATGTGAGGAGTAAGAAATTTTTTTAGGGATATTACATAGGGGTTATTTTGTAAAAATAAATTAAATTCTTTCTTGATTACATAACTGGACAGTTATTTTGAATCAAAATAAAAAAGTAAATTAGACACTTATTGTGAACCGGAGGGAGTACAATTTTAAATTAGTTTTCCAACAACCACAAGAGGGGTTACTCTGATGGTAAGCAATCCCCACTTCCAACCAAGAGGTTGTGAGTTCGAGTCTCCCCAAGAGCCAAGTGGGAAGTTCTTGGAGGGAAGGATGCCGGGGGTCTATTTGGAAACAGCCTCTCTATCTCAGGGTAGGGGTAAGTTCTGCGTACACACTACCCTCTCCAGACCTCATTAAGCAGGACTATATCGAATTGTTGTTATCGTTGTTTCCAACAACCACACCTACATAATTGCCCTGGATAAAGGGCTTGTCTTGACTTTCTTTAATAATTGTACTGCTCTTTGCTACAATGATTAATGTTTTGTGGGGATTGTGAAAAGGTGGGTGTGCAGTGTGCTGCAGTTCTGTGCTCACATGATATGCTGCTAGTCAGGGTTCATATAGCTATATGGCTATTAATTAGCTGACTCCTTAACTTCTTGTAATCTATACTCCCTCCGTTCCAATTTATGTGAATTTGTTTGATTACGTACGGAGTTTAAAAAGAAATAAATTTTTTTAAAATTTGTGATCTTAAACAATTTCAAATGGGGCTCAGAGTATTTGTATGATTATAAAAGATTCTCATTAAGGATAGAGTTATACGTTTAAGCTAAATTGTTACCAATTTTAGAAAGGGTTCATTTTTTTGGAACGGACCAAAAAGAAAATAGATTCGCATAAACTGGAACTGAGGGAGTATTTCTTTTTATCTTAATTTATGTGTTACACATTTTCTTTTTAATATGTCTCCAAAATATTAAGGAGCATATGTTTAAATTAAAAAATAATTAACTTTAAATTGCAGTATTACAACTTAAATGAGATTATTAAAAGTAACACAAGTTTTATGATTTATATTAAAAATTATAAGTATTTAAAAAATATTTTTATTTCTTTAACTTCATGTCAATTAAAAACTGTCACGTAAATTGAGACTAGAATAATAGGTGCAAAATACCCTTATAATTTTGTGAAGTACTATAATGATTGTTGTTTATAAGTACTGAAGGAATAATGAGCATGGGGTCTTTGCTTAGCCACTGATCAGGCTTTGCATTATTGAGTCAACTGCTGCTTTTCAAGTGGATGGATACGTTCATATTCTCGAAATAAAAGGAATTATATAATAATCCGAAACATAAGGTGTAGCTAGGCTATAACCGATTAATTTACTTTGATAGTACAAAAAGAAAAATCAACATATAAATGCTATAAGTTAAATCCCTTGGCAATTCCCTCATTCAGGATTGAAACCTAGCACTGTCGTAGTATTTTTACAGATGAACATAAAGTATACAATATTTAGTATAATAATTGATTATTGTTTATACAATATTTTCAAACATGTAACAGGGAGGAGTTTTAGGGAGAAATTCAAAAATAGCCAGATTTACCACTGGTCGTTGAAAAATAGCCAAGTTTCAAAAGTCATCGAAATTTAGCCACTTTAAATCTGAGCGAAAATACTGTTCAAAATCCGGAAAAATACGCCCGCAAATTTTACGGTATGCTGGAACTCCCGCAAATTTTACGGGAGTTCAAGCATAATTATGCTAGAACTCCCGCAAATTTTACGGGAGTTCCAGCAAGTATAATTGTCCAGTATAATATACTGGAGTTTGGAGCACTGGTGCTCCAGTCTCCCGCAAATTTTACAGGAGTTAGCAAAGTATACCGGTCCAGCATAATATGTTGGAGTTCGTATACAAATGCACCAGAACTCCCGTATATTATACTGGACCGGTCCCTGTTGCAGCAAAATAGTGACTATTTTTTATTGACTTGGTAAACGCTGACTATTTTTCATTGACCAGTGTGAAAACTGGCTATACCATGATATTTTAACCGAGTTTTATCATCTTGCATTTCGAAAACCTACCCACATGTTAGTACATTATTGCGGGACTCATAAATGTTAGACAAAAGAGATTTCATGTCTCACCTAACGTAGGAAGTATAATAATAAAAAAAATGTTCTTAATTGTAATTAATTGAGCATGTTTTTAACACAAGATTCATGTAGTTAGGTTTTCCAATTCCTCACCTTCACGAGTTTCACGTTCGGATGTTGATGTAGTGGATCCTCAATCAATGAAGTAAGAGAAATTTTTATAAATCACTATGTTTTAGTAGTAATTAGTCATTTATAGATATTATTTGTTATATTACGGATTATAGATATCTTTTATGTGGTTATAAGATATATTTGATGTATTTAAGCTATTGTATTCATGTATACAGTAGCAAAAATAGACGTGAATCGGGAAAATTCAGCTAATCAGTTGTTGTATTCGAATGTATTTGACTGTATTCATGGAGTGAAATATGAGATTACAGCTGGATAGATTATTGTATTCGACTGTATTCACGGCGTGAAATAGGGGATTACATTAAATTTAAAACAGAAAGTGAGTCAATTAACATAACAGACTCCTAATATAACTCAACAAACTCAATTATAACACACAAATTTTATATTTTCAGTTATAAAAAAGATTCTCAACCGAAAAATATCCCAAAAAATATAGCAATATTCAGAGAAATTATATAATACATCTGAATACATAAACCATATTAATTAAAAAAAAACTTATGAATACATTCATGGCATATAGCGAGACAGTAAATACAATGAAATACATAGAATACAACGGGATACATTAAAATACAATGAGAAAAAAAAACAGTGAATACAATGAAATACATGGAATACAAAGGCATACATTGAAGTACAATAAAAAAAAGACAATGTATACAATGAAATACATGAAAATACATTGAAATATATTAACAGAAAATCAAGTTGCTCAGCCCCAAACTCCACCGTCTTTGTCCAAGAACAAACCCTAATTTCCGGCGAATCCGCCGTTCAACGAAAGCCGGTAGTGAAAATGCGCCGCCTTCGTGGAAATTTCACTCTCAGTTGTTTGGCAATAAAAATTCCTTTAAATTATTAAAAGCACGCCCTAGTGGATCAATGTCGTCTTTTTTGCCAAAACCTTCTGGAGAAGGATCCTGTTTGTCTCAAAAGTTATCAATCTACTTTGTAATCTTAAAAAAAATAAAAAATAAAAAATAAATGAGGATAAATCGTAATCAAATACAATAAAACACAGAGACAAAAGAGATGAAATTAGTGTAGTAGATCTGATAAGATGAACTCGAGAATGAGTGTTCGTTCGACGTAGAGATAGAGAGAGAGTAAGAGAAAATAAGAGAGTTGTATTATCCGAGAATCATGATCCCCTTTACAACGAGAAGGTCTCCTTTATGTAGCAGGAGGCCTTCCTCGAAACAATCATAAAAGTACAAAAAGTAGTCAACGTCCCCCTAGCGAGGACGCTAAGTTTTAACTGACCTCGCCTTTGTCCCCACGCCCAATTTGTACCCTTGCTTTAGTTGACGTATGCTCACTAGGTGTACCCTTCGAGGTAGAGACGTTGAGGGCCAAATTTGACCCGATACAGTTAGTCCCTCCGCTTGTTGGAGGCGTATTCGGTAGACATCTTCAATGGGTGGAAATACAAACCTCGTCTTTGGAGAATTTGACCTTACTATGGGGGAAGTGACGTGAATGATATGAAATGTATGACATTGCCGAACTGCTGACGTGTGGCTCCCTTTTTGAAAGTCATCCCCCGCATGCGTCATAATTATAATTACTCCTAAGGCGGTTCAGATGATGATGTGACGTTTTGGTTTCCCGCGCCCATTTTGAATCATGCCTCTTCGATTTCTGCGTATCCTAACCCTATAAGTATAGGGAAGGTTCAATCTATTTCATCTTTCGAACCTTTGGAAAACCTTTTTTGACTTATTTCTTTGCCTTTCTTTCTAGCAACCGCTATTTCGTGCGAGACTCCCACTTCTTTGAAACCACACTTCCTATCGTTAGTGCTTCGTTTCTCACATAGGATAACATGATGAAACGCCGTCAGAGTAGTAAAAAGACCAAAGATAATGCCCCATCTATGGTTCCGCCCTCCTTCGGTAGCGAAGAGGAAAAAGCAGGGAAGGCTCTTGTTCCCCTTAGTGTAGACAACGTCCTCCCAAAGGAGATGTATATTCGAAGGGATTTTCCAACTAAAAGCCCAGCCCTTCCCTGGGAGTATAATGATTTATTACAATCCCACCTAGACGATCTTCGAGAGACGCACCATATTCCAGACTATTTGGAAATGGCTCCAGCTGGGACGAACTATGCCAATGTGCACCGGTCTGGATAGTGCACATTTTACGAGTACCTATTTTTAATCGGTTATGGTCTCCTGATCTTCCCGCTAACGGAGGATCTTTGCCGCTTTTTCAATGTGTGTCCGGCTCAGCTTACTCCTTACACATTGAAGGTGCGCAGGATTCTGACCACATATGCGGCCAAGGCTGAGTGCAACGTCTCAGTTCACTACCTTTTACAATTATTCAGCCCTAGTTACCTGAGGGGTACCGTGCTGCAGTTGAAAAGCCGTGGCGCGAAGGGCTTGGTCGTTAGAGATGATGACAAGACCAACCGCCCGCTTTTGGCGTAAGTACTTCTACATCAGGACGGAGCACCTGGTGTCTAACCCTGAAGGGTTCCCGGAAAGACGGAACCCAGAACATAAGTATCTTTATTTGTAGAATTCATGACAGCTTGCAATCTTGACTAGACGGCCGCTGTGATTTCTTTCTTTACTCTTTTTTTGTAGTGAGGGCTTCTCCCCCCCAGTTCATTGACAATATTAAATCTTGGGTGGAAAGAATGATACCTTATGCGGAGGAATGTCGTACCTGGGCCGCATTTCATGAACGATACGGCCCGTCACGTAATTCTTTGGCTTAGGTTTGGAGGTTACCTTAGGTTTGGTTACCTAACTTACTCGTGTTGGCAGGTTAGAGCGCCCCTAAGAGGAAGAAAAATGTCGTTACCTCGCCTAGGGCGGGGACTGACTCTGAGGGTGGAGACATACCCTGCGGCTCGTCCAGTGATGGCGCCCCCGAGGTTCCTCAATAGGAGGTTGCTCCTGTGGCGGCGTCCGCAAGTGAAGCGACTCCTTCAATGCCATGCCTGCAGCCTGTGGAGAAGATTTCTGAAGGTGAGGAGCCGCCAGAGAGAAAAACACGACGGTTAATAACGGGCAAGGGGATTGCCACAGAGGACGAGAGGGCGAGAGGGCGAGTGAGCCTCATCAGGGGTCGAGGCCAGTTTTTATGGCTGATGTCATTCGTTCTGGGAGGTCGGCTCCCCAAGGGAGGGCAGTTCCCAACGCCAGCCCAGCCCGCATTTTGGAGAGTGGTTCGTTGGCTGCTGTTGGAGAACGGGGCGACGATGCCGAGAGGGTGGACCCTGAGGCCGCCCATGTGGATGCAGATGTGTTAATGAGGGGTCCGGCCCGTGTGGGGATGACGGTAGGTAGATCCAACTACCGAATTCTGATCCTAGGAGGGTATGACCTGTTGCAACACAGCGAGCAGGCAGCAACTGATATGACCCTGGTATGTGCGGCCGCTGAGCATGAAACGTTGAAAGGTGTTAGTGACGGGGATCTATCCCGGAGGGTCGCTGGCGCGGCCTTGCAGGTAGTTTTTAGTTTTCTTTGTGTGTCGTAAGGCTAACTTTGATGTATACTGACTTGCCTTTCCTCTTTTTCTTCTCCTTTTAGACACTCATTTTGGAGGTAGAGATGAGGTGGCGAGCACAAAGGAAGGCAGCCACCTTTAATAAGGTGGCAAAGAAGTATCGGTGGTGCTGTGCCAAGCATCAGGCGCTGGCAGACCTACTCAAGCAGGACCCAAAATTTTGGGTTTTCCGTGAGGGCCTTGAGCAGTCGGAGGCCCAACTGAAACGGAGGGTGGTCGAGCTGGAGCAGGTTGATGAGCAGCTGATGGTCGCTTTGGCTCGGAACATCAAGCTGGAGACTCTTCTCCAGTCAAAGGAAGAGGAATTGGAGGTTGGCCGTGGGGTAGCGGAAGAAGCTGCTGATTTGTGAGCTAAGGTCGTTGCCTTGACCGCCGAGCTCAATACCAGTGCGGCTGAGGTTGGAGCTCTTAAGCGGACTGCTGCGCCAAGGTCCGATGAGGATGTTCATCGTGAGGCACATGAGATATGGGTGTATGACGAGGCCAGACTGGTCGTGCATGAGGAGTTCTTAGCTGCGAATCGGGCTACTGAGGCAGAGGTTCAGGAGCAATGACGCGTAGCTCGCGTCACCCACGAAGCCGGTAGGTATAGTTCCGAAGAAGTTAACCGTCTAGGATCCGGGTCCTGGAACTCTGTGACTTATCAACCTGGTGGCGGCAATGGACGAGATGGCGACCAGGCGGGGACGGCGAACAGAATGGCGAAGCCCCTTAGGACTTGTACACAATGTTGTTTTATTGTATTTTGAAGTGTAAATGAGTCCTTTTGTACATGCATTTTTGGATGATAATGAAAATTGTACTTTTGCTGTTATTCCTTTCCTTTTGTATCTTTTATTTTCGGTATCTCTTCTCCACAGGGCGGATGCTCGCTTACTTGTAGGATTCTTAACGTGCTTCTCGAACGTTATTTGTGTTATCCACCGATAGGAGGCGGCTTCGATGCTAAATAGTGGCGGCTTTAGCTAATAATGGCGTCGCTTTACCTGTTATTTACGTGCCTTTTTCCGTAGTCGAACAGAGTTAGTGGCTGTTGGCGACGATGGCCTTATCCATAATATTGTCGATGGCCTTAGCTGGGTACATAACTTCGACTGTCGTCGAGTTACTCGTTTGTCGTAGTCGAGCCGGGTCGACTTATTAACGACGATGGCCTTAGCCATTTACACGTTGGAGATGGCCTCAGCCATGTACGTAACTTCGATTGTCGTCGAGTTACTCTTTTGTCGTAGTCGAGTTGGTTGATTTATTGACGATGATGGCCTTAGCCATTTACACGTTGGAGATGGCCTCAGCCATGTACGTAACTTCGACTGTCGTGGAGTTACTCTTTTGTCGTAGTCGAGCTGGGTCGACTTATTGACGACGATGGCCTTAGCCATGTACGTAACTTCGACTGTCGTCGAGTTACTCTTTTTTCGTAGTCTAGTTGGGTCAACTTATTGACGACGACGGCCTTAGCCATTTACACGTTGGAGATGGCCCCAGCCATGTACGTAACTTCGACTTTCGTCGAGTTACTCTTTTGTCGTAGTCGAGCTGGGTCGACTTATTAATGACGATGGCCTTAGCCATGTACGTAACTTCGACTGTCGTCGAGTTACTCTTTTGTCGTAGTCGAGCTGGGTCCACTTTTTGACAAGGATGGCCTTAGCCATTTACACGTTGGAGATGGCCTCAGCCATGTACATAACTTTGATTGTCGTTGAGTTACTCTTTTGTCGAAGTCGAGCTGGGTTGACTTATTGACGACGATGGCCTTAGCCATTTACACGTTGGAGATGGCCTCAGCCATGTACGTAACTTCGACTGTCGTCGAGTTACTCTTTTGTCGTAGTCGAGCTGGGTCGACTTATTGACGACGATCGCCTTAGGCATGTACGTAACTTCAACTGCCGTCGAGTTACTCTTTTTTCGTAGTCGAGCTGGGTCGACTTATTGACGACGATGGCCTTATCCATTTGCATGTTGGAGATGGCCTCAGCCATGTACGTAACTTCGACTGTCGTCGAGTTACTCTTTTGTCGTAGTCGAGCTGGGTTGACTTATTGACGATAATGGCCTTAGCCATGTACGTAACTTCGACTGTCGTCGAGTTACTCTTTTTTCTTAGTCGAGCTGGGTCGACTTATTGACGATGATGGCCTTATCCATTTACACGTTGGAGATGGCCTCAGCCATGTACGTAACTTCGATTGTCATCGAGTTACTCTTTTGTCGTAGTTGAGCTGGGTTAACTTATTGACGACGATGGCCTTAGCCTTTTACACGTTGGAGATGGACTCAGCCATGTACGTAACTTCGACTATTGTCGAGTTACTCTTTTGTCGTAGTCGAGCTGGGTCAACTTATTGACGACGATGGCCTTAGCCATTTACACGTTGGAGATGGCCTTAGCCGTGTACGTTGGAGATGGCCTTAGCCGTTCATACATTAGAGATGGCCTTAGCCGTTCATACATTGGATATGGCCTTAACCGTTCATACATTTGGAGATGGCCTTAGCCGTTCATACATTGGAGATGGCGTTAGCCGTTCATACATTGGAGATGGCCTTAGTCATTCATACATTGGAGATGGACTGAGCCATTCATACATTGGAGATGGCCTTAGCCATTCATACATTGGAGATCATGCTAGTCCACTCCCTTTGTCATGTCAGCCAGGAGAGCACGTGGAGTGGCTGGTACGACAAACTTGTTCCGCAAATATCTTCAGGTGTTCCCTCTGCCGTGTAAGGCCCCGTGAAATCCCTACTCAAAAACCCGGATCCCGTGGTGCCAAGTTAGGATCGTGTGTTAGAAATTAGTAAATGATGCATTAAAAAGTCAAGAATAAGTTTCGAGAATAAACGCGAGAAATGCGGTCCAGAATGCGGTCGCATAATTAAAATGCGAACCGCATACCTGCCACAGAGTGAGGCAGAATGTTGGATAAAATTGAAGTCAGAAATGCGGTCGAAATGCAGTCGCCTAATCAATAATGCAGACCGCATAGTCGTCGCAGATTTTCCTTTGAGTTTTGCGAAGGTAAGTTATACGGTGCACTTTGCGACCGCAGAACATGAATGCGGACCGCATTCTTACCGCAGACCGAGTCAGAATGTTTAGTTTTTTGGGAGCATTCTGCGGTCCATTATGCGGACAGCATAGTTGACTCGGGGCTCCAATTTTCTAATTTTTAACCCGACTTCCATATCGTTATAACCGGTGTTCTAGCTCATTTTGAACATTCATCTGAGCAATTCTAGAGAGAGGAAGAGGTTTCTTGGAGAGGGAAAGTCTCCCATCAAATTATTTCATAAGAGTGGGCCAAATCATTCAAGAAAATCAAGTGAAGGCTCCTGAATCTTCATCCCAAGAGGTAAGGCTCCATCACCTCAGCTCATATTTGTATACTTAGCCATATGGGGTCATTAGGGAAGTAATTCATGGGTATGAGAATGAATCTCTTGCATGCATGCCACCATAGAGTATTGGAAAGTAGTAAAATTAAAAAGGAGGCAATTGGGGGTATAACATGATAGAAATTCCTCACAAAAAGGGGCCTAAGATGCAATGCACCTTTAGTGTTTGATGATATGCTCGAGTCAAGCTAGAACTTCAGTTTCGTCTTTAATTCTCAATTTTAATTCGAAATTTCTTGCTCAATAGATTGAAGCACTAAGAGTTCCGGAAAATTGTAAAAGAATAAGGAAAAGCTTTGTTGAGGTATGTATGGCTAAAAACCCCTTCTATTAGAAATCGAGCTCCGTTGGTGCTTACGAACGTGTGGTAAGAGTTGAATTGGTTAGTGCATTGATTGTTATTGCGAAATTAATTGATTTACATATATCTATACATATTCGTTAAGGATGTGCCTCAATGTAAATAACGTGCCAATCTTGATAATTAGAGAATGATGAAAAGTATAATTATTTGTTGAAATACTTGGGCTATAAGCCGACAC
>MU669541.1:7995-20464 GCA_026770625.1 Nicotiana glauca
GTTTAGGTTTTAATTTTGGAAATAAAACCTGGGCCGTTGATCTTACTTGATCAACGACTCAGATTAGATCAAGGCTGGACCGGGTCGTTAAGTTGGGTATGGGTACGGGTCGGGGATTTTGGGCTGAAATTGGGGGGTTCAATTTGTGGTTAAAATTAAAATGTAAAAGGGTTATAATTGAAATGAACGAGGCTAAATGTTAAACAGCCTTTTCTTCCTTTTTTATTTTTAAAATAAATAGTTAAAATAGTTTTAAAAACTAATTAAAAGCACCAAATCGATTAATAACATATAAACATTAATTAAAAAAATATTGGGAGCGATTTTGCAGTTGTAAAATACTGTTAATCAAAACATAGGCTATAATTGCAATTATAGCAATTTAACTTTTAAAATACCAAATAAATTTTATAAAAATATGAAAAAATCACCTTAATTATACCTTGGTGTAGATATAAGAATAAAATAAATTATTCATCCAAAAATGGTAGTCTGGAAATAATTATTGGATTTTGTATTATTAAAATAGACAACAAATTGATTTTAAAAATCTTAAAAAAAAAGAAAAAATACCAAAACTCTTGGGTATGCCTATATATGCATATACATACTACTTTGAGAATATTTTGAGTACATATAAAATAAATAGGAAAAAATTGGGTATCAACACAAATACAAGTTCAACTTTCAAACCCTTTTTTTTCAACGCAACTTCAAAATTTCTTTTTCCAAATTTCAACCAAATCTATGTTCAAACGCTAGCTTAATCATTTGAATGTAAACCCACGAATCTTTTCGCTTTAGAGGGTGTTTGAATTGGCTTATAAGAAGTAGCTTTTAAGGTAAAAGCCAAAAGTCAAACGTTGGTAATACTCAACTTTTGTCTTTTGGCTAATTTTTGTACTTTGTATGCCTAAAAGTAAGTTCTTTTAAGCATTTTTTATCATTTAAAAATACCATACAAACTAAAAAGGTGCTTAAAATCCAATAAATACTTAAAATAAGTCAATCCAAATACCCTCTTAGATCCTCATAAGCAGGTAGTGCTATATCATAGCTTGAATATTGTTCCACCCTCTATACATCCCTTTAGGTTGTCCTGGATTGACGGGATGTTCAAGTAAAGAAATGCACCCTCTATACATCCATCTATTACACGATGTTCAAGTAAAGAAGTGGTAGAATTGATTATACCATATAGAAGGTGGGATAACTAATATCATAGAATATTCCACCATTGTACCAAACGACCCCTTGGATTAACTAGAGGTATATGACTAACTTGCCTTTACATCGAGAATTACTTCTCCTATCCAAATTAAAAAAAATTAAAAGCAACAAATGAAGTAATTCTTCTATTAAAACTACCACAAAATTAGGGGTTTTATCTTTTCTTTCATGCATTCTTTCTCCCCCATAGTTTCAAAAACTTCTCCTTTGCCTATACCATTGTATATTAAGTATGCAAATATATATACCCTTCACCTATGCATGACATATAGCAATATACATTGAGACATACATAAAGTATACAAGGCGAAATACATAAGTTAGCACCTCAACTATAGACCAAAATCCCTCTTACACACTTTTTCCTGATAAAAATAACTTTACACACTCAACCTTTTTAGAGTTGATGATAGGATATAATTACTTATTTTAGTCGCTTATTACACTATAATTTACTGCACTTAAATTGAGTTTGAGCTTTAATCGTAAGTATTTTGCACTAATGGTGTGTTTTATGCCTTGTAGGAGTGATTCCGAGCTATGTACATGTTATGGAATGAATTCAAGTAAGTTAGAGATTTAAAGTTTAAGTAAAAGCCCAAGGAATTAAGACAGGATCGTGTTTGGGGGTCAACGGATGATAGTTAGAGCAAACGAAGACTCCAATAGGCATATTGTGTACTGTCTAGTAAAATAGATATAAATTTTTGCTAAAAACTACATTTTGGCTCCACAATATATGGTTGAAAAGCTAACTCAAAGGGCTACAACTTTTATATTTTACGTGTTTTCAAATTCAGAACGTAACAGGGTGAATAAACGCGCGAACTTATGCGCGAGCTCATGCGCGAAGTCGCGCGTGTTAGGGAGCTGAGGCAGAATGATGCGCGAAGTCACGCGCGAGCTCGCGCTAGTCACCCGAGAAAAGTGTCTTTTTTCATATTGGAGAAGGTATAATTGTTTGGGCCCAACCCTACATGGTATATATACACGAGAGAACGTTTTTAGAGTAATTTTTGACGAAGGAAGAGCACAGAGCCGCCGTGGAGGCCGAGTTTCATCTTTTCTTCCACCAACTTAGTCTTTTTATGTTTCTTTGTATGATTTGTTGTTTTGCTACCATGTCTATGTAGAGCTAAACTTTACGTTCTAGAGTTGTGGTTCTTTCATGACTATTGTCATTCGGATTTTGATTTCTTAGTTTATCATATTGGTTTATTTATTCAATCATGCACTTAATTATTTGATTGCTTGACCACCAATTGAATACTATCTACGAATCTAGAGTTGAACTCAAAAGTAGGAATTCTAGATTGCATATAGCATTGAGTAGAGCAAGTTCTTGGACCTGGGCATCGGGGAACGAATTCGCGATTAGGATAGATATATACCTAATTGCCTTGCTTGGTTGAATTACAGGAATTATAAATACGTTCTTGTTGATTCTAACTACAGGAATTATAAATACGTTCTTGTTGATTCTAACTCCATAGACATATAGGCATTAGGTTAGCTTGAATAGGCGAGTAAGAACTCGACAGATTCTTATGAGCAATATTAACCCTGTTAACCAATGAACTAGATAAATTAGTCAATTCAATTGAAGAATACAATAGGAATGTTAGATAGCCCATAACCCTAGATCGTTTTCATTACATTGATATCATAAAAATCTGCTCTTTCTCTCTGTTAAAAGTTCATTATTTGTTTTTATTTATTTAATTAGTTTAGAATAAAATATTTCTAGGTTTAATTCTTGTTTAGATAATTAGGATAGTCTAATTTAGTTAATAGTTATTCATAAGTCCTCGTGGGATCGACATCCGACTTTTAGTCACTTTATTACTTGACGACCGTGTATACTTGCGTGTGCATTTGGCCGCAACAAGTTTTTGGCGCCGTTGCCGGGGACTTAGAAATTAGTTATTTTTCTAGATTAGACTTTTACTTTTATCATTACAAGTTTTTTTTTCTTTTTGTAAATATTTTTTTTCTATAACTATTTGATTTTTCTTTTAGTGTGTTTCTAGTTCTCTCAACATGACATTCGGGAAAGAAATATCCAGAGCTAAGGTTATTGATGATGACGCTTGGTTGACGGAAGACTTTTATAGCCCGTCTTTTTGGGCTTGTCATGACTTGAACTCTGGAAGGTCTGAATTTGAATATGGGAGTAAAGGTTGGTATTGGAATGGATATTCTCGATTAGGCAAATATGCGAAACGACGTTGTCTTCTAACAACGTTGGTGAATGATTGGTCTAAGGAGAGAGATGAACTTGCACATAAAATTGATAATTTTGGCTTGGTTGTACATAACTTAGATGCAGATTTGAGTGCAAATGTTGATGTGTGTAACGCCCAACGATTTAATAATGAGTTGTGTGAAGCTGAAAAAAATCTTCTAAACCAAATTAAGGATCTAAAACGAGAATACCAATCATTAAACCATATTTTTCTTGAGGATGCCAATGTTGAGAAGAGTTCTCTAGAGTCATATGAGGGAGCAGATAACATTACTTTGGGAGACTCTAGTATATGTAAATATGGGAATGCAAATAGTAGTAAAATTCATGAGTTATGGCGCATTAGACCTCATTCCAATCATTTTTTCACATTGTGTTTAGATAGTAAGATAGTAATCGATCCATCCGAGCCTATGGAGGAGTCAAAGAGTGAGGATGAAAGTTCCTATATTTTTGAATTTGTTGTGTCAAAAAGAAAAAATTACATTTCCCATCTAAAGGCCGAGAAGTGTAGAGTGAAAAATTTATTACTTGGTCTGGTTATCTTTGTAGCCCTACCAAAGGTGCATAGCCAATGACTGGATGCCATGTTAGGCGTACAATTCATAAGTTCAAGGTGGAGATAAAAATTGGTTCAAGTCGTGCCGCGACTTTAAATTAGGCGCTTGTTGGGAGGCAACCCAGCTTTACTGCTTTCTTTTATTTTTATTTATTTTTATTTATTTTATTTTTCTATCTTTGTTGCATTTTTTGTAGGATTATGAGCATAGAAGAAAAGCCACTGGAAGTGTACAAAGTGAGCTATGTGGTTGAAATAAGTGTGGGGTGACCGCACAAAGGATCGTACGTAGGAGAAGTCTGAGTATCCCGTGAGCTGCTAATGCTTCGGCCTTTAGCCTACCAGGGAGTCTCTTTTACCCTCTTGTTATTTTTAGTGTGAATTAAGGACATTGCACAATTTTAAGTATGGGGTGAGGAGATTGTCTGGGTGATTTTCTGTGCTATGTTAGCTTAGTTATAGTACTCCTTAGTGTAGTTATTTAAAAAAAAATAAAAAAAATGAAAAGAAAAAAAAATCAAAAAAATTGGACTTTTCCCGACGATGGATTTTGTGGACAGTTTTCTTGAGGGATTAAGGTCCAATAAAAAAATGAAAAAAGGGTGAAAAATAGAAAAAATCCAAAAATATGTCTTTTAGCTTTCTTTAGGTAGTAGTAATCCCCCCAGGTTTTTCTTTGTGCCTCGGTTCTTTTCCATGGGATGTATTTTGAACCGGGAAGTAGTTTTTTTTAAATTTTATTTTTAGAGTAGATTAGAATTTAGAGAATAAATGGAGGAAGAATGATGAACCTAGGGCCCTTGACTTGTTTGATAGTAGCATATTTAGGCTTTGGCAGGTGTTGTATCTTCCCTATGATTTGAAATTATTGATGATGCCTTGCTTAGTTGGATAGCATGTCTTGTGACGCCTATGTCTCATTTTCTTGACTTATGTTCACTTTGGGCTTCTGCTTAATATCTCGTGGCTCCGTGAATAATTGCATTTGTTTGAGAGTCGGAATAAGACCGTTCTTAGTGAGTCATGTGCTATGTGTGGTGAGGTTTTTGTATAGTCTGTGTATTGTACTTATGTCTAGAACTTGCCCGGTATGTGAGTTGAAGCGAAATTTTAGGTGATGTTCGGTTTGAAAAGTGATTTTAGGCTTTCTTTGATCTTTTTTGAGCTTTATTACTTATCACAAATAAAATTTATCGAATATTAACCCTTTTGAGCCTATAGACTTTTATTTGGCACCAAGATTACAAGCCTATACTTTTTTTGTTCTTAATTAACATTGTTTTGATCCCTTTTCCTCTTAAAGCACTTTAACTGTGAGACAAGTGTTAAAAGAAGTAATAAGGAACTAAGTGTGGGTTGAATTTTGAGTGAAACCAATGAAAGAAAGATGGGTGCACTTATATTTGTAAAATAATACACCACTAGCGGAAATTGAAAAGAAAAAAAAATGAAGAAAAATCTGAAGGAAAGAAAGAAAGGAAGAAAAATCTGGAAAAAAGAAGAAGAAGAAGAAGAAGAAGAAGAAGAAGAAGAAGGAAAATATAGGTGAATAAATTGTTGTCTTGTTCTTGCTAGTGGGGTATAAATTAAAGTAGTGCTTAAAGAAAGAGGGAACATTATTGGAAGTGATTTTAGTTGTGAAATTGAAATTGGGATTGAAGAATTTGCGCTCAAAGTGATTATGTGATGTGTTAAAGTGCTTAGGAGGGTGAACCACTATTCCTAAATATATCCTACCCGTCCCTTAGCCCACATTACAACCATAAAAAAGACCTAATTGATTTTATATCGAGCGAGCCTGCATTAGTAGATATTTACATTAAGGGCAAGCCTATGGTACCAATTACATGCATGTGACTTCTTTTGTGAGGGTGAGCGATATTTTCTTTTGATATATATGAGTCCTTAAAATATATTTGATCATGAGATTCGAATGTGTGGATTCAACTTACTCTCTTGCCTTGGTTGTGAGGGCACATGCTTTCACGAAGGATAGATAATATTATTAGACTTCTCTAGGATGTTGGGTGTTCAAGCCATGGGTGCATTGTGAGATTGAGTCAGCTTTTGAGGCTAGGATTGTTGTGATCATATTATCTTTCTTTGAATATTTTTTAAGAATCACATAAGTAAAGGGAAGTGTATGATGATTGCATATGCTAGACTTTAATTGTTGCTATCAACCATGGTCATTGGTGTAGTGTGCTCCAAATGTGTAAAGATGTTAAGTGCTCATAGATAGAGTAAATTTTTGGTTGACTTGAGGACGAGCAACGTTTAAGTGTGGGGTGTTGATGATAGGCTATAATTACGTATTTTAGTCGCTTATTACACTCTAATTTACTGCACTTAAATTGAGTTTGAGCTTTAATCGTTAGTATTTTGCACTAAGGTGTGTTTTATGCCTTGTAGGAGTGATTCCGAGCTATGTACATGTTATAGAATGAATTCAAGTGAGTTGGAGCTTTAAAGTTTGAGTAAAATCCCAAGGAATTAAGCCGGGATCGTGTTTGGGGGTCAACAGATGATAGTTAGAGCAAACGAAGACTCTAGTAGGCATATTGTGCACCGTCTAGTAAAATAAATATAACTTTTTGCTAAGAACTCTATTTTGGCTCCACAATATATGGTTGGAAAGCTAACTCAAAGGAATACAACTTTCATGTTTTACATTTTTCCAAATTCATAACGGAACAGAGTGCAATAAATGCGCGAACTCATGAGCGAGCTCATGCGCGAAGTCGCACGTGTTAGGGAGCTGAGGCAAAATGATGCGCAAAGTTAAGCGCGAAGTCACACACGAGCTCGCGCTAGTCACCCGGGAAAAGTGTCCTTTTTCACATTGGAGAAGGTATAATTGTTTGGGCCCAACCCTACTTGGTATATATACATGAGAGAACGTTTTTAGAGTAATTTTTTACGAAGGAAGAGCACAGAGCCGCCGTGGAGGCCGGGTTTCATCTTTTCTTCGACCAACTTAGTCTTTTTATGTTTATTTGTATTATTTGTTGTTTTGCTACCATGTCTATGTGGAGCTAAACTTCACGTTCTAGGGTTGTGGTTCTTTCATGACTATTGTTATTCGGTTTTTATTTTGATTTCTTAGTTTATCATATTGGTTTATTTATTCAATCCTGCACTTAATTATTTCATTGCTTGATCACTAATTGAATACTATCTACGAATCTAGAGTTGAACTCGAAAGTGGGAATTCTAGATTGCATATAGGATTGAGTAGAGCAAGTTCTTGAACCTGGGCATCGGGGAACAGATTCGCGGTTAGGATAGACATATACCTAATTGCCTTGCTTGGTTGATTTACAGGAATTATAAATGAGTTCTTGTTGATTCTAACTCTATAGACATATAGGCGTTAGGTTAGCTTGAATAGGCGAGTAAAAAACTCGACAAATTCTTATGAGCAATATTAACCCTGTTAACCAATGAACTAGATAAATTAGTTAGTCAATTCAATTGAAGAATACAATAGGAATGTTAGATAGCCCATAACCCTAGATCGTTTTCATTACATTGATATCATAAAAATCTGATCTTTCTCTCTGTTAAAAGTTCATTATTTGTTTTTATTTATTTAATTAGTTTAGAATCAAATATTTCTAGGTTTAATTCTTGTTTAGATAATTAGGATAGTCTAATTTAGTTAATAGTTAATCACAAGTCCTCGTGGGATCGACATCCGACTTTTAGTTACTTTATTACTTGACGACCGTGTATACTTGCGTGTGCGTTTGGCCGCAACAAATTTTTGGCGCCGTTGCCGGGGACTTAGAAATTAGTTATTTTTCTATATTAGACTTTTAGTTTTATCTTTACAAGTTTTTTTTCTTTTTGTAAATATTTTTTTTCTATAACTATTTGATTTTCTTTTAGTGTGTTTCTAGTTCTCTCAACATGACATTCGGGAAAGAAATATCCAGAGGTAAGGTTATTGATGACGACGCTTGGTTGACGGAAGACTTTTATAGCCCGTCTTTTTGGGCTTGTCATGACTTGAACTCTGGAAGGTCTGAATTTGAATATGGGAGTAAAGGTTGGTATTGGGATGGATATTCTCGATTAGGCAAATATGCGGAACGGCATTATCTTCTAACAACGTTGGTGAATGATTGGTCTAAGGAGAGAGATGAACTTGCACATAAAATTGATAATTTTGGCTTGGTTGTACATAACTTGGATGCAGATTTGAGTGCAAATGTTGATGTGTGTAACGCCCAACAATTTAATAATGAGTTGTGTAAAGCTGGAAAAAATCTTCTAAACCAAATTGAGGAGCTAAAACGAGAATACCAATCACTAAACCATGTTTTTCTTGAGGATGCCAATGTTGAGAAGAGTTCTCTAGAGTCATATGAGGGAGTAGATAATATTACTTTGGGAGACTCTAGTATATGTAAATATGGGAATGCAAATAGTAGTAAAATTCATGAGTTAGGGCGCATTAGACCTCATTCCAATCATTTTTCCACATTGTGTTTAGATAGTAAGATAATAATCGATCCATCTGAGCCTATGGGGGAGTCAAAGAGTGAGGATGAAAGTGCCTATATTTTTGAATTTGTTGTGTTGAAAAGCAAAAATTACATTCCCCATCTAAAGGCCGAGAAGTGTAGAGTGAAAAATTTATTACTTGGTCTGGTTATCTTTGTAGCCCCACCAAAGGTGCATATCCAATGACTGGATGCCATGTTAGGGGTACAATTCATAAGTTCAAGGTGGAGATAAAAATTGGTTCAAGTCGTACCGCGACTTTAAATTAGGCGCTTGTTGGGAGTCAACCCAGCTTTACTGCTTTCTTTTATTTTTGTTTATTTTTGTTTATTTTATTTTTCTATCTTTGTAGCATTTTTTGCAGGATTATGAGCATAGAAGAAAAGCCACTGGAAGTATACAAAGTGAGCTATGTGGTTGAAATAAGTGTGGGGTGACCGTACAAAGGATCGTACCTAGGAGAAGTCTGAGTATCCTGTGAGCTGCTAATGCTTCGGCCTTTGGCCTACCAGGGAGTCTCTTTCACCCTCTTGTTATTTTTAGTGTGCATTGAGGACATTGCACAATTTTAAGTGTGGGGTGAGGATATTGTCTGGGTGATTTTCTGTGCTATGTTAGCTTAGTTATAGTACTCCTTCTTAGTGTAGTAATTTAAAAAAAAACAAAACAAACGAAAAGAAAAAAAAATCAAAAAAATTGGACTTTTCCCGACGATGGATTTTGTGGACAGTTTTCTTGAGGGATTAAGGTCCTATAAAAAAAATGAAAAAAGGGTGAAAAATAGAAAAAATCCAAAAATATGTCTTTGAGCTTTCTTTAGGTAGTAATAATCCCAGAGGTTTTTCTTTGTGCCTCGGTTCTTTTCCATGGGATGTATTTTGAACCGGGTAGTAGTTTTTTTTATATTTTATTTTTAGAGTAGATTAGAATTTAGAGAATAAATGGAGGAAGAATGATGAACCTAGGGCCCTTGACTTGTTTGATAGTAGCATATTTAGGCTTTGGCATGTGTTGTATCTTCCCTATGATTTGAAATTATTGATGATGCCTTGCTTAGTTGGATAGCATGTCTTGTGACGCCTATGTCTCATTTTCTTGACTTATGTTCACTTTCGGCTTCATGCTTAATATCTCGTGGCTCCGTGAATACTTGCATTTGTTTGAGAGTCGGAATGAGACCATTCTTAGTGAGTTATGTGCCATGTGTGGTGAGGTTTTTGTATAGTCTATGTATTGTACTTGTGTCTAGAACTTGCCCGGTATGTGTGATGACCCGACCCGTCGTCTCATGTGTTATTGCTCTGTTTCCCCCATTTCATGCTTCTTCATATTTCGTTATCAGTATGTGGTGTGTTAGAGTTGATTTGGATTGATTTTTGATAAGAAATGAGACACTTAGTCTCATTAAGCAAAACTTAAGTTGGAAAAGTCAACCGAATGTTGACTATTGAGTTAGAGGGTTCGGATGTGAATTCTGATGATTCGGTTAGCTTCGGGGGATGATTTGTGACTTAGGAGTGCGATTAGAATTGATTTTGGAGGTTCGATGTAGAATTAGGCTTGAATTAGCGAAATTAGCATTTTGGCGATATCCGTTCGATAGGTGAGATTTTGATCCGAGGGTCAGAATAGAATTCCGAGAGTTGCAGTAGCCCCGTTAGGTGATTTTGGGTATGCGTGAAAAGTTTCAGTTCATTCGGAGGTGTTTAGGTCGGGTTTTTGATCGAATGTGCAATTCGGGAGTTTTTAAGAAACTTAGGCTTTGATTTAATGAAAATTGAGGATTTTGATGTTAACGATAGTGTTTTGATGATTCGAGCAAGTTTGGATAGGGTATTAGATCATGTTTGTACTTTTGGTTGAGGTCCCGGGGGCCTCGGGGTGAGATCGGGTGTTAAAAACGAGAAGTTTTGAGTTTGGCTTCAGGTTTGTGTTGCTGGTTCTGTTGTTTCTGCATCTGCGGAAAAGGAACCGCATAAGTGGTACCGCAGATGCGGCTAAGGGGTCGCAAAAGTGGTTCGGGGAGGCTTGGAACTCTTCCGCAAAAGCGGACAAAGGTCCACACAAGCGGCAACCGCAGGTGCAGTTTAAGACTGCAGAAGCGGTCCCTGGGGATTTAAATGAGATCGTAGAAGCGATCATTTGGTCGCGGATGCGGTGACCGCAGGTGCGATAATTTAACCGCAGGAGCGGAAATCGACCTGGAATTAAAGTGAACAGTGTTCACGAATTTGAAAGAGGAGGAAAAATATTTTGGACTTCGACTTAGGCGGTTTCTTGGGCGATTTTGAAGAGAGTTCGTAGGGGTTTCATCAGGTATGAATTATTGGACTCGGATTATGTTATTATGGTGTAAAAATATGGATTAATCACTGAATTTCAAGGAATTAAAGGTTAAAAATGGAGGTTAGGGCTTGAAACTTAAGAGAGTTTAAATGTGGGTTTTGAAGGGGTAATTGAACTCCGATTTTGGTAAATTCGATATGTATAGACCCATGGCGAGACGAGGAGTCCGGTGATGTAAACTTTGTCATTTTTCGAGAAGTGGGCCCGGGGCTCGGGTTTTGCCAACTTCGTGATTTTTGGTGTTTTTCGAGTCTTTTCGATTGGGTTATGTTTCTTTAGCCTATTGTAACGTATTCGTTGTGGTTTTGGTCAGATTCGACGCGCGAGAAGGTCGATTCGAGAGGAAAGGGCATTGCGGGCTAGTCTTCGGCCGGCTTGAGGTGAGTAATAGATGTAGATGATGACCTGAAGGTTTGAAACCCCGATATATCACACTGTGACGCTATATTGAGGCGAGACACGTACTTTACGGTGAGTGCGGGGTCGTTAGTGATTGGAGGACTATGGCTTAGTCCGTCCAAGTGATGTTCATAATGTGCATTGACTAGAAATTGATTGGTAAACATCCTACTTGGATTGCTATGAGCATATTTGGGCTGCGTGCCGATTATTTGGATCCCATAGGGATTATTATCACTGTTTCCATAATGCTTAGCATGTTTTCATGATATCCGTCCTGAGTTAAACACTGTCTCGAAATGATTAGTAAATTCCTAAAGTTATAAACACTTAATCTATAATTCCTAATAATTAGAACTGAAAATGATAAACTTGACTGTGCCTGTGTGGCTTACATGCATATATCTGGACTGAGTGTGGATCGGGCTGCACGCCATAGCGAATGCTATGACGATATTGCGCTTGGGCTATAGGAGCCCCTCCGAAGTCTGAACCCCCATAGTGAGCGCGGGTACCCAAATGGATCGGGCTGCGCGTCGCAGCAGTCATGTGCATTGCATTGCATTCATGCATCGAAATCTATCTGTTCTACTTGTCATTGTTTGTTGTACTACCACCGTTAAACTGTGTTGAATTATTGGTTATAGCTTTGCATTGTTATATTTCGGGATTTCTTACTTTCAGCCGTTATATATGTCTATTACCATTGAGTTGGAAGTACTCACTTTACTCCCTGCACCATGTGTGCAGATTTAGGTGTTCCGGGAGCTTAGTTGAGCTGTTTGTTGCTTCCCAGAGTATCAGGAGTTGTCGAGGTAGCTGCCTGACGTCCGCAGGACCCGACTCCTCCCCTTATCCCTTTTATCTTTCCGTATTCTAGACTTCTGTTCTATTATGGATTTACTACTCTGTTTTCATTTAGAGGCTCTAGACTCATGACCCCAGGTCTCTGGGAGATGTTGGTTATGTCAGTGATTCGTACTGTCTCTATCTAAATTATTGGTTAATAGACTTGTTGAACTGTTATTTTAATGTTATAAATTTGTAATAGGATGTGTGATTGGGTTGTGAGTGTTAATTGGTCGGGCTTGCCTAGAAATTGTGTTGGGCGCCATCATGACCGGGATTGGGGTCGTGACAAGTTGGTATCAGAGCCTAGGTTACTAGGCCTCATGAGTCAT
>MU669543.1:0-13733 GCA_026770625.1 Nicotiana glauca
TATTATCACTGTTTCTGTGATTTATAGCATGTTTTCATGATATCAGTCCTGAGCTAAACATTTGTCCTGAAATGAGTAGCAAAATTCTAAGGTTTCAAACACCTAGTTGATAATTTCTGATAATTGGAACTAAAATTGGTAAGTTGACTGTGCTTGTGTGGCTTGCATGCATATAGCTGGACTGATAGTGGATCGGGTTGCATGCTGCAGCGTATGTTTCTATGATATTGCGCTTGGGCTGTAGGAGCCCCTCCGGAGTCTGAACCCCTACAGTGAGCGCGGGTACCCAAATGGATCGGGCTACACGCCGTAGCGGTCATGTGTATTGCATTGCATTCATGCATATATATATATAAATATATATATATATATATTCACTATTTCTGTTAGCTGTTATTACACTGTTAAATGTGTAGGAGTACTATTCTTAGCTTTACATTGTGCTATTTTGGGATTTCTTACTGTCAGACATTATACATGTCTATTACCACTGAGTTGGANACCTTCAATTCGATTCACTAGGCCCAAAAGAGCCGGAGAGGTCGGGTCGTTGAACCAGATGAATTAGACCAAACGCCTACCGAGATTAATTCAAAACGGACTGAATGTCTTCAACAATGGTAACATGAAAATAATATGCAACTACTTAAATGAACCAAACGCTGATCGATTGAATTTTAAATTTCATGCTCCAGTTATTTTACCTAATTACTACAAGTGAATTCCTAATTATTCCTAANATACTTCAGACTACGTTGTATCACAGTATTATTATGCTATTCTGGTAGAGGCTCTAGACTCATGACCCCTAGGTCTTTGGGAGGTTGCTCAGTATTGTTGATTTTCGGATTATTTCTATCTATCAGTTATATTTTGGTTTCGATGTTGTTAATGATTTTCAAACAAATGGTTTTGAGCTTTATGCTCGGGTTGAGAGTGAAATTGGTCGGGCTTGCCTAGTAGTTGTGTTGGGTGCCATCACGACTGGGTTTGGGGTCGTGACAATTAATCCCCTATTCCTAAAGTGAACTATATTTGCTATTTTTTGTTTGTTCCTATAAAATGAGAAAAGGTCCTAATTAATCATTGTTTAAAAACATCTTGAATTTTCGAACATAAACCAGATCGGGCCTTGAACATGGCCTATTTAAAGAAATCCTCATACACACATGCATAAAGGCAAATCCGAACAAGCTTGGCACAGGTCCAAACGAACAAATAATTATGACAGGACCTGGACCTTCAATTCGATTCACTAGGCCCAAAAGAGCCGGAGAGGTCGGGTCGTTGAACCAGATGAATTAGACCAAACGCCTACCGAGATTAATTCAAAACGGACTGAATGTCTTCAACAATGGTAACATGAAAATAATATGCAACTACTTAAATGAACCAAACGCTGATCGATTGAATTTTAAATTTCATGCTCCAGTTATTTTACCTAATTACTACAAGTGAATTCCTAATTATTCCTAAAGGTGGACATCAACCAGGATTCATGGATTAAATTCAGTAGTAGAGGCATCTCAATTGTGATTTTTATAACTATTGAAAATAAACAGGTTGAGTATAGAAATTAACACTAAGGACAAACCTTAACATTTAGAAGCTAACATTATACTATTCAACATGCTGTGCAATCTAAAGTCATTTACTCAAATAATTCACGATTTCAAACTGGACATATTGACATAACGTACTGTAATATATATATAAAAAAAATCTATCTGAACCTGTTTATCTATAACTATTAAAATGGATTAGGCTACAATACGTCACCCTACACTATACTAGTAAAACAATTGAGCCAAATTAAAATTGCAGGTACGAGATTCATAAGCTCATAAGAAAAAGCGCAGCAGTCCACAAATTTAAACGGTTCAAAGTTAATACACAGTTTGATTACAATAAGCAGACTATCAAATCACAAAATTCTATCTAAACGTGACAGAATTATAAACATTTCAAATACGCAGCAAAGAGGCAGCCTTAATTTCATTTCATGCTCAAATTGTGAAGCTACATCAAAGACTCGAGGTGTGTACCTGGAGATCACAATACAACAGGAAGAAGCAGAAGTTAGCACAGCAACACAGGCAACAGCGATTGAGAATTTCCAATAGCAAAAACACAGCAATTTTAACCCAGAAACGGATCAGTGATCCAGGTATCAAACATAATTAAGAGATTGACCACGACAACACCAGAACAAACCAAGTGGACTCGAAGGTGCACCCAGAAACACTTAGCGAACACCAAACTCAACCAAAACCAGTTCAATTAAACCCAAAAATGCTCAAAACCAAACCACTATGCTTCAGAAGCTTCAACAACCAAAAGAGAAGGAAATCGAGCAAAACTAAACCAGAAAACCGATGTAACAGTGCCTATTTTTGATTTTCTATTGTATTTTTCTTTGTTTTTTGGATTTTTTTAGTAGAGATCTAAGATTTAGAAGAAAATTTGAATTATCTACTGATTTGAAACTCCAAAGTAAGCTCAAATATGTAGAGAGTGCTTTTGGGGAGATTTTTTGGGGTTTCTAAACTTTTGGGGGAATTTTCAGAGATCAAAACTTGTTATGCAAGGCAAATGAATGCCTATTTATAGGCAAACTTAAGGTATATTTTCAAATTTTCATTTTACTCTTTATTCCCTATTTTATTTCTATTTTTACCCCTTATTTTCTGACTTGTACTACAAGTAAGTAACTTTTATTTACTGAAATCTATACTAAAGCCCATTCTAGAAGGTCCTATACCCATTACAATTCATATGCTACCCTCACTTCATTTTAAAATTTACCAAATCTGATTAAACTACCCTTTTTCCCTTCCCAAAATACCCTTAAAACATCCAGGAATTACTAACTTCAGTTAGCTACGCCAAACCCCTTACCCTTAGCTAAAAGTTAACTAACAGGTGATTTATTCAGCTATATCCAAACAACCTATCTTAAACACTACACCAATTAACACTAATATCGAATGAACAATTAACAAACTGATAAACTGAAATTAGTCCAAATCAAATTCCAAATCCAACTTCACATGAACAGAACAGAGAAAAGCCTAATTATACTAACGACCAATTATCATCGAAACACATCAAAACTGAATTATGATTAGCAAACTAAAAGTAAAGTACACTTATATCACGATTAAACTAAACACATAACACGAATGAAAAGGAGCTACAACGGGATTAACAAGAACACAATTGAGTCAAGCATTCATGAAAACGAAAGAAACAAAAATGAACGTATGAATTTAACTGATTGAAACAGATGGAACGAAAAAGAAGAAAAAGAGAAATTAAACTACACTAATAAAAATGAAATCAAAAGACTAAAGAATACTTACTGAGCAAACTCCGGCCAGCCATTTACTGCTTGAATCTTCCAAAGATTCCTTACGCATAACATCCCTAATTGTGTGTGTTTCAAAAGAAAACACATGATTAGGGATTTTACGGTCCGAAATAACGAAGATTTGAATTAGGGTTCTTGGCCGGAAAAATTTAAAAATGATTTAGGAATTCCTGCAGTTTCGAAACAAACGAGTATGGGGGTTGGGTAAAGGAGGCTCAGGCGATGCAGTGGTGTAAATTTGGAGTCGTTTGGTATAACTTGTGTTTTGGCCAGAATTTTCAACTGATTATTCGACGAGATGAGGGAAGATTCGAGGGGTTTCAACCGAGGATTTGTGATGAGGAAAGTCAGAGGACCATTTGGTATCGATTTGGGAAAATTTGGATGAACTAAGGTTTTCATCAGTCTTTTAGATCTGAAATTCGGGGAGTTGGGTTGGTTTTTGAGAGAAGGTGATGATGGATATGGAACGGGGAAGAGGAGAGGAGCATGGTGTGAAAATTTGGGGTAGTTTGGAGCATCGCCGCCGGCAGAGGCGATTTCTGGCCGGCGGCGGACGGCGGCAGGTGGCGGAGACACGGTGGGGGCATGGTGGAGTTACGGTGGCCGGCGGAGACGGGGGAATGGGGTTACAGGTTGTACGAGGATGATTGGGGCTGTCTCTATATTTTTGATAGGGTTTATTACATTTTTATGTAATTTCCTTAAGAAGATCTAGGCCGTTGGATGGAATTAATGAATGGCCCAGATTGATGTGCCTTGAAACGACGTCGTTTTATTGGGTAAGGGTCTGGACCGGGCAAAGGGTGTGGGTTTGGGCTAAATAGGCAGGTGGACGCTTGGGCCGGCTTACTCATCTCAGAGCTGGCCCAATTTCTTCATTCATTATGTTTTCATTTCATTTTACTTACAAAACAAAATAAACCCATTTTCTTTTCTTCTTCTTTTCTTTTTCTTTTATTTGTTTTCCCCTTTTTGATTTTTTTTTCTTTTTCTCTTTTTTTGTTATTTTATTTTGTATTTTTGTATATATTTTGATTTTATTAAAAATGCTAAAATAAACTCACAATCAACTTAACACTAAAAATTAGATTTTCTAGTTAATTCCTAATTAAAAGAAAAAATGCAAACTAATACCAATTGAACTAAAAATGCAAAAATGGACCATTTTTGTTATTTTCTTTATATTTTATTCTAAAACAAATTAATACTAAAATATGAAATTAAATCCTAAATGCAAATGCATATTTTTGTATTTTCTTATGAATTATCATGCACAAATAAAATGCAACAATTATAAAAAATAACACAAAAATTCACAAAAAAATTGTAAAAAAAAATAAAGAAAACAATTTTGTTTGAATTTTTGGGAATAGTTCATATATAGGGCAAAAATCACGTGCTCACAGCTGCCCCTCTTTGCTCGGAAACACGAAGAGTTTCCGTGCAAAGATAAGTGAGCAAATACGAGCGATTTTTGCCCGTTTAAATATTCCGTTGTGAAGCATTTTGAAAAGTTTTGACCGCACCCTGCTTCAGAGGTTGCCTACATATCGTGGGCTAAACAGGATCAGGTCAGTGTAGTTCGGGAAGATTTGGTAGCTGGGACTACCAGGAGCTGTGATTTCACTGCTGTTGCTGCTGCTACTGCTTGCTGACCTCCTTATTACACCGAAAAGGAAAATCGAAGCTAAGCTAGCTATGCCTATCAACTATGAGTTACAAAATTCCTATCTATGATTCTCTTGAAACTTGATCTTGAGTCTTAGCTGATTTTGCTGTGGACTATGATCTGAATCTTGATGCTCGTCAGTTGTAGATGTTTACTTCTTCATGCAGCATTGGGTCAAGATAGGATCAGCGAAGCTTGTGACTTCAATCGGATTTTGAGCCATCCGCGCCCTTGCTTGCTTCGCATTTGAGTTCATTTCTCTTTGTTCTTTTCTTCTTTTCTTGATTCTGGATTGAGATTTATTCCATAGGTTATCTCACGCCTTGTGTCTTGAGATCAACCTGCTTAAGGTAACAAAACAAACAAACGAACGAAATTTTCTGCCCCAGTTTTCACTAGGAAGATTTTGTGAGTTAGTTGTGACGCATATCTAAGCAATTAAATCAGGATTGTGTATCTTTGTGAATGGATCCAGGTTATGCTGGGAAAATGACCGGGTTATGCCGGAAAAGAAAAAGGGTCTCGGGTTATGCCGGGACTTTGGCAAGAAAAAGCTCCTACGGTTATGCCAGGGAGGTCCTCGATTTTTGGCCGGGATTTGAAAAGAAAAAGCTCCTCGGTTTTTGGCCGGGAGATCCTCGGTTTTTTGGCCGGGATTTTAAAAGAAAAAGCTCCACGGTTTTTTGGCCATGAGATCCTCGATTTTTTGGCCGGGATTTTGAAAGAAAAAGCTCCACGGTTTTTTGGCCGGGAGATCCTCAGTTTTTTGGTTGGGATTTTAAAAGAAAAAGCTCCACAATTTTTTGGCCGGGAGATCCTCGGTTTTTTGGCCGGGATTTTAAAAGAAAAAGCTCCACGGTTTTTTGGCCGGGAGATCCTCGGTTTTTTAGCCGGGATTTTGAAAGAAAAAGCTCCACGGTTTTTTGGTCGGGATTTTAAAAGAAAAAGCTCCACGGTTTTTTGGCCGGGAGATCCTCGGTTTTTTGGCCGGGATTTTGAAAGAAAAAGCTCCACGGTTTTTTGGCCGGAAGATCCTCGATTTTTTGTCCGGGATTTTGAAAGAAAAAGCTCCACGGTTTTTTGGCCGGGAGATCCTCGGTTATTTGGCCGGGATTTGGAAAGAAAAAAGCTCCTCTGCTACTATGATTTGTTTTTCTTTTGGGGTTTTCATTTTCATTTCTTTTCTTCTTCTTTCTATTTTTCCTTTTTATTTAGCAAAACGCATGAAAGAATCTTGGGGAAACTTCCTTTTTGGTTGTTTTCATCTGCAAAGCTGTTTCAGCACTTGCGCATTTCATTTCGTTTAGGCTGCATCTGCTTCTTGCACGGTTGCTCTGAATAAACCTATTTTCAACAAAGAACAATTTGTTAGTTTGAAACAGTGGTTGGTTTTGTGGCCTTGATCATCCCAATTGCTTGATCCCGGCCCCCTTTCCGTTGAGAACTTTGCTGCTTGTTGGCCTTGAGGGTGAATCTCTTTTCAAACCGACCGGCTTCAACTCTCATGGTTTCATTATGACTCGCCCGTGTGGGCTCTGGCCTTTTTACTTTATTCTGCCTTTGCCTTTGATTTTCTTTCTTTTTCCAATGTCTTTTCTTCGAAAGCATCAACCACTATGGTCAGTCGGGATTAGCCTGACGCACTCGCTGAGGCTGGGCATTTTCTTCGACTCTGACCAGGCGGAGCCCGATAGAACCAATCCTGCCACCATTCTTTGTTGTAATTTCGGAATAAGTGTTAAACTGAAAGGGATTCAAGGAAGAAATATACAAAAGGCAAGCGAATGAGTTTAAAGAGAAGCATCCCTTTTGGGGGAAAAGAAGGACTTATCTGGGGTGTGCATGCTGGCTTCAAATGAACATGACATGCTTCTTGGACTGGACGCCCGACCCATACAAACTTTCCAGCTTCTCGTGAACCCATTGATCCGCATTTCAAAACCAGGGAACCTTGCTAGGACTCTTTTAGTGATGAGATGTCTTATTTTCGACCGACAACGCCCTTTGCGGGTTTTTGCCAATCGACCTCTCTCATTTCTCTTCTCACCATCGCCCGATAGTGCTCTTTGCGAGTTTTCACTAAGCGGACTCTCTCATTTTTAGTTTCTCTACTCATCATCGCCTTATGGTGCCCGAAGGTTTTCACCGATAAGACTCTCTCATTTTATTTTTCTCAATTTGCATTGTGTCAGATTTCAACAATGATGTTTCTTACTTCCCTGCTTTTGCCAATTGATAGGAAGGACTTGGACAAGGTTTTTGGGGTAAGAAGGATTTTGGGCGGAACTACAAGTTTGGAACCACTTCGGCAGATTCATAGCCGAACCATCATATCATCTGCCCCAGTTTCAATTTTTGGGGTAATTGGGATTTTTGTTTTGGTGTGACTGAACCTCAGGGAGAGGCTACCTACGTACCCTTTCGGGATCAAGTCAAACGTAGTTTAGGCAGATAATTTTGTTTTTGTTGTTTTTGTTTTGTTTCTTTTCTTTTCTTTTCTTTTTCTTTTTCTTTTCTTTTCTTTATCTTTTTCTTTTCTTTTCCTTTTTTTTATTTTTCTTTTCTTTTCTGGTACTTCTGCATTCCAAAGAGGGTGATCCAAGAAGCATAACCGGCTCAAAAGGGTTTACGAATGATTGATAGTATTTGGGGTAGCGGGAAGGAAATCCTTCGTCATCTTAATTACACAAAAGCAATCACCCCAGGAGGTCTAAACATAGTACCTTTTTATTGCATCCGCATTGACTGCTGTTTCAGGATCGTTTCCTTCAATGTCTCCTAGATACACTCCTCCTTTTGGCAAAATAGTTCGGATTATGTATGGACCTTTCAAATTGGGAGCAAACTTTCCTTTTGCTTCTTGGTGATGAGGGAGAATGCGTCTGAGCACAAGCTGTCCCACTTCGAAGTTCCTGGGACGTACTTTCTTGTTATATGCGCGGGCCATTCTTTGTTGGTACAACTGCCCGTGGCATACTGCGGTCATCCATTTTTCATCAATTAGTGACAACTACTCTAGCCGAGTTTTAATCCATTCACTGTCCTCGATTTCTGCTTCAACAATTATACCAAGTGAAGGGATTTCTACTTCTGCAGTTATGACTGCTTCGGTTCTATAAACCAACAAGTACGGGTGGCTCCGATTGATGTACGCACTGTGGTGCGATATCCGAGTAACGCAAAAGGCAGCTTTTTCATGCCATTGCCTGGAGTTTTGAATCATCTTTCTCAAAATCTTCTTAATGTTTTTATTTGCTGCTTCGACAACACCATTAGCTTTTGGTCGATAAGGGGTAGAGTTTCTATGCGTTATCTTGAATTGTTCACATACTTCTCCTATCAAACGACTATTCAAGTTTGCTGCATTGTCGTCAATGATAGTTGCAGGAATACCAAAGCGACAAATGAGATTGGAATGTACAAAATCTACCACAACTTTCTTGGTGACCGCCTTGAGAGTGATGGCCTCAACCCATTTTGTGAAGTAATCAATTGCAACCAATATGAATCTATGCCCATTTGAAGCTTTTGACTCGATTGGCCCAATAACGTCTATACCCCAGGCAACAAATGGCCAAGGTGCTGACATCGGATGAAGCTCCGTTGGAGGTGCATGAATCGAATCACCGTGCACCTGGCATTGATGACACTTTCGAATGAAGCCGAAGCAATCCTTCATCATGGTTATCCAATAATATCCTGCTCGCAAGATTTTCTTTGACAAAACATATCCGTTCATATGGGGTCCGCACACCCCTACGTGTACCTCATGCATAATTCTTTCGGCTTCTTTGGCATCAACGCATCTTAGCAAATTGAGGTCCGGAGTCCTTTTATATAAAACATCACCGCATAAAAAGAAACCACTCGCATGTCGTCTAATGGTTCTCTTCTGGTCCCCTGTGGCTTGCTCGGGGTACTCTTGTGTTTTCAGAAATCTTTTGATATCATGATACCAGGGCTGAATGCTGGGTTCCACCTCAACCGCATTACAATAACCGTGCCTTTCTTTGATTTGAATTTCCAGGGTATCAATATGAGCATTGCCTGGGTAAGGCAGCATTGAAGCTAAAGTGGCGAGTGTGTCAGCTAGTTTATTGTGGCATCGAGGAATGTACCTGAACTCTATTGACTTGAAGCGTTTAGTGAGATCTTCCACATGTTGCCGATACAGGATGAGCTTAATGTCTCGACTCTCCCACTCCCCTTTGTGCTTGACGGATAATCAAATCGGAGTCCCCCATGATCAATAAGTCTTTCACTTCCTGGTCGATTGCCATATTCATGCCCATGATGCAGGCTTCATATTTAGCTGTGTTATTTGTGCAGAAGAAACGAAGTCTAGCTGTAGCTGGATAGTGCTGACCATTAGGTGATATCAAGATTGCTCCAATGCCTACACCTCATGCGTTTACCGCTCCATCAAAGAACATTTTCCAAGCACAAATGTTTTCAGAGATAGGTTCTACTGAATTAACTTCTTCATCTGGGAAGTATGTGCTCAATGGTTGGTACTCCTCATCAACCGGGTTTTCTGCTAAATGATCTGCTAATGCCTGGGCTTTCATTGTCGTGCGAGTAACATAGACTATATCGAATTCAGTGAGCAGGATTTGCCATTTTGCCAGTCTCCCAGTTGGCATCGGTTTCTGGAATATGTACTTCAAAGGATCCAACCTGGTTATGAGGTAGGTAGTGTGGGCTTACAGATAGTGTCTCAACTTCTGAGCGACCCACGTCAGAGCACAGCATGTTCTTTCCAACAAAGTATACTTGGCCTCGTAGCTAGTGAACTTCTTACTCAGATAGTAAATTGCCTGCTCTTTCTTGCCGGTTATATCGTGTTGCCCCAGAACGCAACCAAAAGAATTTTCCAACACCGTCAGATACAAGAAAAGAGGTCGCCCTGGCTCAGGTGGGACCAACACCGGAGGATTTGACAGATATTCCTTGATCTTGTCGAAGGCCTCTTGACATTCGAACGTCTATTTGATTGCTGCATCTTTCTTTAACAGTTTGAATATGGGCTCACACGTGGTAGTCAGTTGAGCAATGAACCGACTAATATAGTTTAACCTGCCCAGTAAACTCATCACGTCCTTCTTAGTTTTCGGAGGGGGTAGATCTCGAATAGCTTTTATCTTTGTTGGATCTAGCTCGATCCCTCTTCTACTGACTATGAAACCCAAGAGCTTGCCTGATGGAACTCCGAAGGCACATTTGGCCGGATTCAGCTTCAAATCATACTTGCGCAGCCGCTCGAAGAACTTTCTCAAATCTCGAACATGGTCATTCTGAGTTCGGGACTTGATGATTACGTCATCCACATACACCTCTATCTCTTGGTGCATCATGTCATGGAAAATGGCGGTCATGGCTCTCATATAGGTTGCTCCAGCATTCTTCAACCCAAATGGCATGACCCGATAGTAATAAGTGCCCCAGGGTATGGTGAAAGCTGTCTTATCAGCATCTTCTTCATCCATCAACACTTGGTGATATCATGCGTAACAATCTACGAAGGACTGTATTTCATGTTTGGCACAGTTATCAACAAGGATGTGGATTTTGGGCAGTGGAAAATTATCTTTGGGACTTGCCCTATTCAAATCTCTGTAGTCCACACACACCCGAGTCTTCCCATCTTTCTTTGACACAGGAACCACATTGGCTAACCATGTAGTATATCGGACCACCCGGATTACCCCAGCTTTCAACTGTTTCGTGATTTCTTCTTTGATCTTATCATTGATATCGGTTTTAAACTTTCTTTTCTTTTGTTGCACTGGTGGACAATCGGGGTAAATTGGCAATTTGTGCACCACTAGATCCACACTTAGTCCTGGCATATCATCATACGACCCAGCAAACACATCTTTAAACTCAACCAAGAGTTGGATTATTGCATCTCGAGTTTTCGCATCTGCGTGAATGCTTATTTTGGTTTCCCTTATTTTTTCAGTAGTTCCCAAATTAACCGGTTCAGTGTCATTCAGATTTGGCTTAGGTTTATTCTCAAATTGTTCCAATTCTCGGTTTATTTCCCTAAAAGCCTACTCTTCATTATATTCCGGTTCTTGATTCATTATTTCACAGTTAGACAGTATGTTTGAGTCGGGGCATGAAGTCCGCAGGCATGTCATGTTATTTAAAGCCACATTATTATAACTGAAAAGAAACGATAAAAGGGAAAAATAACAAAATCAGAGAGACTAAAGAGAAAATGGACGATGAAATATTGATTTCATTTCTTGGAATTTTAGGAAGATACAGGGTTTACATGAATTCAAAAGACAAGAAATTAAAAGAAACATTCGAGTTACACCCTGAAATAACCCGAGATGTAGTAAAGGTGACAAGGCTAGTCTACCAAGACTCCCGCCTGATCGGTAAAGGCGTAGCCTTCCAATTTTGGAGTTTGGCGTCTGGTCCCATGTAGAACAACTCAGCGGTGCTAGTCCCTTCCCCTGGCTGGACCATGTTGGTTTCATAAAGCATTTGCGTCATAGCTCCACAGGTATCTTCTATTTCATCAGCCGTGAACACCTCGTCATCCTCTTCTATGCCGTACTTGGGCTTGACAAATGTCTCATAGAGATGTGGCAGTGGTTGCGGCAAAATCCATCCATCTTTCTTTCTTTCATCAGCCCACTTCTCATCATCCAGGGTAGGGTAGAAGCCTATCCCGAAATATTTTTTGGCTGCAGGTAGTGTTACCGGTTCAGCTATTCCTTGCAAAGCTTTTCCCAACCCTTTTCCTGGTTTGAAACCATGCCTAATCATTTCCTTGGCTACCATGATCGAAGCATTGGATAAAAAAGGCTGGGGGCATGGATGTCCTTCCTCATAATGATCAGCTACCACGATTTCAAAGGCTTTATAGACAATGTGCTCACTTCCTTCTCTCGCTTCCAGGCATGGGATAGATGGGTCACGATATATGGACTGCTCACCTTTCCCGTGTACCATGATCTTTTGATCTTCATGCTCAAATTTCACCATCTGGTGGAGGGTTGAGGGCACAGCTCCTGCGGCATGGATCCAAGGCCTTCCGAGAAGAAGATTGTAAGATGTATCCATGTACAGCACTTGGAAGGTCACCTCAAAATCCACCGGGCCTATGGTCAGTATCAAATAAATTTCACCAATGGTATCTCTTTTAATCCCATCGAAGGCTCTCACGCAAATATTATTTGGACGAATCCTTCCTGTACTTATTTCCATTCCTTGCAAAGTGGAGAGTGGGCAGATGTCGACCCCTGAGCCTCCGTCCACCATAACCCGCTTAACGTAATAACCTTCACATTTGACTGTCAGGTGCAAGGCTTTATTGTGGGCAGCTCCTTCTGGAGGTAAATCACTTTTACTGAAGGAGAGTTGGTTGATAGCGAAGAATCTTTCTGTCATCCTTTCAAGCTGTTCAACCGAAGTCGCAGGCACATATGCTTCGTTTAGAGTTTTCATGAGGATCTTTTGATGTTCCGCAGATTTGGTCACTAGTGACAGTAGTGACACTTGCTCAGGACACTTCCTCAATTGGTCTACTGTTTCATAGTCTAACATTTTCATCTTTTGAAAGAATGTCTCTGTTTCTTCAGCGCTTACTGGCTTCTTAAATGGAAAACGCTTTCGTGTGGCGCTGTTTATATCTTGTATATTTGAATATTTTTCAACAGGGACTGTTTCTAGTAATTCTCCTGAAATTTCCTTGCCTTTGTATGTGATCACTCTTTGTTGGTAGTTCCACGGCACTGCAGAGGGGTCAGTCATGGGCTTTTGTGGTGCGCATCCAATAACCACTGGCTCACTCAGTCGAGGTGGTTTGATTGTCCCTCGCGCCACATAGGCCCCTTACGGCACATACATCTGTGTACCCTTCTTCACTTCACATTTCCTCGGAGTGCTCACAATTAGTGGTTTCTCTTGATGACCTCACGGCACATAAAGAATCTCGTGTTTAGGAGGCACCGGCTTTGCTTTTGTCTCAGTTCTCTTTTCAAGCTCAATATTGACAGCTTTATCCTTCTTTTCTTCTTTTCCTTGCTTCAGATCTACCTTGGGTTTCATTTCGGCATTGGCAATAACAATTATGGCTTTTAGAGCCGGGTCAAAGTCTCGGTCTTCACAAATCATGCCGATTACCGTCCCGTTGTTGTGGGCGGGCAAGGGATTATTGGTAACAATCGGGGCTTCTTCATCCCTCAACTCTATTTTCCCTTGTTCGATCAAATCCTCCACTGCTTTTTTCAATGTCCAGCAACTATCAGTATTGTGCCCTTCAGTCCCTGAATGATAGGCACAATGAACACCTCGTTGATAGGCTGGAGATTCTGGATTCGGCCTGTTTTGGGGAATAGGCTGTAATAGGTTCATCTGGACGAGCTTCGGGAACAAACTGGAATATGGTTCACCAATCGGGGTAAAATTTAGTCGTCTAGGTGGTTCCCGAGGGCGGAAATTATTTTGTGGTGGTCGGGGATTAGGTTGGTTTTGGTAAGGAGGCTGGTTTCTTTGGAATGGAGGTGGGTTTTGATTAGCTTGTGGTTGTGGTCGGCCAAAAGGTTGAGCATTCATTACCGCATAAGGTGGAGGAGCATAAGTCACATATGTGGGAGGATAATAGTGTTGAGGGGCTCTTTCTGAGAACATGGGTCTAGGAGCCCGGTATCTTCTTCCACCCGATGCCGCCAT